>CM040399.1:3621386-3636386 GCA_022702515.1 Ilyophis sp. 1 JC-2022
TTGTGGTTCCCATTCGATCAGCAGCCTGTTTAGGCCTCGGAAACCACAGAGTTTGAGCTCTGTAGACCGCCAGCATTTAAAGACCTGAGCGGAACTGAACTGCAGCAGCAGACACCGTGGCCCTCCAGGATGTGTGCGTTTCAGATCTCTGACTCAAACAGACGAGCGTCGCTCCCCCCCCTGCATAACGTGTTCTGCGCACAGTCCTGACAGCGAACACAAACATTTTTACCATTAGCATGTTTGCATTGTCTTGCGCGGTAAAACGGGAAGTGGCGATGCGTGTGGCACGGCTTTGAGGCCGTCGTGTTGAACAAAGAGACTGTCTGATCGGGCGCGGCAAGCGTTTCCCTCTCAGCGTTAATGGTCTTTCCTGCGCGGCGGGAGACTAAATGGGGGTGTCAGAAAGGCGGATAGCGGCCGTGTTTTATCGGCCGCAGAGTCGTCGCGCTGACGGCGGTAATTATTGGGGGGGGGGGGCGCAGCGTCTCCTCGGGACCCGCCTCTTTTTTGAGTCCGTCGGGGGTCAATTGGCTAATTCGCTTTAAGACCCTGCCGTCCGTTATGGCCCGAATGATTGTTTTAAGTTATGAGTGTGGATTTTAATTAATGACACTTTGTGTTAATGTGATGGAGGTTTGGGGGGAGGTGCGGGCGGGTGGGGCGTGGGGAGGGGTGAGATAGAGTGCCAAAAACATTCGGTAACTGCGACACCGTTTATTGTCATGATGCGTTTGTGCTCCGGCCCGCTTTTCAGGATCTCCCAGGCCAGGGGCGGGTGTAGCCACACCCTCTGAGCTGGGACCACACCCTCTCCAGCACCGGAACTCCCTCCTCCACATCTCATGCGCCAGTCATGTTTTTTAGATGCGTCATGGCAACTGGCGTTGTCGTTTCCCGGGGAACCCAAGCGCATGGTGCCACCACCCCATCCCCCCAAAAGCAAATACGACACCCTTTGTCAGGAGAGCGCTGTTGGGGAACAATGGGACATTGAGGCGCGGGGACCCAGAGTGCCCCCATGCTTAACCTTTTCTGGGTCTGCGGTTACCGTGGCTATCACGACACAACCCCCCCCATCCCCCATCCTGAATATCACATCGTCAGAAACCAAAAGGTACAGGCCTTTTGTTTGATCCCTAACTCTGATGATTAGAAAAAAAAGAAAAACAGATGAAAAAACAGCGATAGCCATAATGAAATAGATAAGAATTTGTTCGTCAGGGTGAGTTTGTTGACAAAGACCCTTTGATCTGGTTGCTGTCTACCTTTAATAGATCTTAATTTATGTAGAGAATGTTCTGGTCACTCTGCTCTTCCCTATAGGTTCAGAGAAGGGCAGATGTCGCCTAACGCTGCATCGTTTCGGGGTGAGATCTGTTACCCCAAAATACAATGAATGTTTGACATCTAAAAATATTGACCTTTCTGAGCAAGGGTCCCAGGTACCCTGTGTGGGAGCCATGACCCTTAACCTTTGACCTCTGTGGAAATAGAGCTCTGGAACATAAACCTCTTTAATGACCATCTGACAGAAACATGACCAGATCCCTCGGTTTTCACCAGGGAATCACAGAGATAAAGTATGTTTTCTTCCGTCAGTTAATCGCCGTATTTTACTGTACGCTGTCAAGTTCTCAGGCATTTGTGTGTTATTAATTGGTTGCTTGACCATCGGTAGAAACAATGACAGCTGCTTTGAACGGGTCATTAATGTAGCATTCACTGCAGGTCATGTGATCACAGAATACACTTCCTGTTGATGTGCGGATGTGCCACGGAGGGTTTATTGCAAACAATTTATCTTGAGAATTCCAAGTACAGCGTGAAATGTCTGCGCGCCTGGATTAGCATGCGCTAAATATTTTCAGTGACTGGGAAGGCACAGTCAGGCAGAGCCTTGCGTTCGACGCAGTTCAGTGCTCTCATTGTGCACAGTTAGGCAGAGCCTTGTGTTCAGTGCAGTTCAGAGCTGGTTGGGCACAGTCAGTCAGAGCCTGTGTTCTGCGCAGTTTAACGCTGGTTGTGCACAGTCAGCAGAGCCTGTGTTCTGCCCCGTTTAATGCTAGTTGTGCACAGTCAGTCAGAGCCTGTGTTTTGCGCAGTTTAACGCTGGTTGTGCAGTCAGGCAGAGCCTGTGTTCTGCACAGTTTAACATTGGTTGTGCAGTCAGGTAGAGCCTGTGTTCTGCACAGTTTAACGCTGGTTGTGCAGTCAGGTATAGCCTGTGTTCTGCGCAGTTTAACGCTGGTTGTGCACAGCCAGCAGAACCTGTGTTCTGCACAGTTTAACGCTGGTTGTGCAGTCAGGTAGAGCCTGTGTTCTGCGCAGTCTCAGTAGAACCTCTCCAGCGTGTCAAAGCTGCCCCACCTCTGTGGATGAAAGTGAAGTTTTTCCGCTTGGCTGCACAGCAAATTTATACCTGTTCATTTGAATGCTATTAGGCTTTTTTTCCCCTTGTTGAGACCATTCACACCCATTCATTTAGCAAATCACTCTTAGTAGCAATGATCACTGCTAGCTACATTATCCGCACACGTCTATTAATTTAACATAGATGAATAAATGTGAATGTTTTGGAGCATTGATTAGAAGAAGAGTTTATATCTGACAGCTAGATTGCAGGGTACCCAAAAAAAAATTGCACCCAGTAATTTAATTCTTGTGTGAAATTATTGTAATTTATTACAGTGTGTGAGCCCTAATGACTACCGACATCAAATGAAAATTAGAAATTGAAATGAAGTCCACATACGTCTCCCATCGTGCTCAAACTCACAGATTTGAGTGTTGAAACCCTCGATGGCATTAGGTGGAGTTTCACCATGTCTTTCCTGCGCACGTTTGCTCTTAATGAATCAACGTTGCGGCGACGACCTTTCCATCGATTGATCACTTCAGCCTCAGTACCTGTACAAATGTGTTCACTGTACAAAATGCCACATCCGTTTTTATACCACATGCTGGGTATCGCTGTTTTACTGACTAAACAGATGTAGTGACTATCATACACTGTGGGAATGTGTGCAGCCCGGTGCTTTATTATTGGCACACTTGATAAAGATGCAGAAGAAAGACCATAGAAAACAAATAACACAATCGCTGTGGTAAGTTCTAATTTTCTCACATATTATATTTTATTAATGATTCACTGGAAGCTACCAAAATAGCACGTTTTAAATTATAAAATAATTTCCCCCAAAGAATAATGTTACATAGTGTTAATACAGTTATTGGTGTCCCTGTGAGTAGGACTTGTGAGGATAACAGCAATTATATAGTTTATATATAATATATATAATTGTACTGTATATTAATAGTCTTTTCCTGTAATTTTAAATAATTGTGGAGAACACGTCTGAAGATAGGTGCATTTTCTATGTGTGTATGCAAACATACCGACGGTGTACATGGCCGGTCCCATCCTATCTGGCCACACCTGGTGCTACTCATAGTTCCGATGACCACTAGCAGTCCAGACCCGGTGCTGGAATTTGTTGATATGGAGGTGGTGTTTTATGGTTGTTTTTGAGACTTCCAAGATGCAACTATCCATTCTTCTTAAACTGTGATCTTTGGGTTCCTCTTGGCCTCCCTCACGATGTCTTTCACTGCACGTGGAGACGGCACGAACTTACGTCCCATTTCACATGTTTTACTTTTTTTTTTATTGCCCTAACAGTGCTTCGTGGTATGTTTACCTGTTTATGTTTTTTTGTCCCCATTACCTGATTTGCGTAGGTCAACAACCATTTGATTTGACAGTTTTTTGGCTTTCCTCATGGTGATGGATGGCTGGGATTTGACACGAGTGAACCGTTTTTACATCTGAGTTAATCACAGAGCGAAGGAAGGCCACAATACAGTCTCTTAAATCTGAGATGAACTTTAAAATTGCAGATTTTAATTTGATTTTATTCATAAGAATCTTAAGGGGTGGCAATCATTTTTACATCTTTGTTTTAAAAATGTTTTAAAAGAAGTATAAGTATACTTAAAATATTAAACAAACATATATAGTTTGCCCATATGTTAGTGCATAAAATATAGCTCATTGTCTGTTGTTTATTTAATGCAATTATAAAATTGTTTTGTTCACGGGTGCCCATAATATTGGACCTGACTCTGTGTGATGAATGTGTCTCCTATCCCCCCCATTTTTTATATATTTCCGGGTAAACCCCCCATTAAATATCAGGATGAAAAATGTAGAATTTGGAGCATCTCCGTGGCTCTCTGTGGCCACACTTGCTTTTCCAGCACGGAGGAAGTGGGAGAAAAAGGAGATTGTGTGTGTGTGTGTGTGTGTGTGAGTGTGTGAGTGTGTGTGTGTGAGTGTGTGAGTGTGTGTGTGTGAGTGTGTGTGTGGTTAATTTCACTCTTGGAGCATTAAATGCAGGTGGTTTTTTAGAAGTGACCTTGTGGGGACGAGCGAGTGTGTCTCCAGCTGCACTCATGCCATGAAGCAGGGCGGGGTCACGCACACTGCCTCTGCACCTCGGGCTCGGACATATGCTGCACTTTATTACATTCTTCTGAGACATTAATCCTGTTCACCAGCTGTTCTGCCAGCTGCCTGTCTCTGGCTGTACGGGAGGCTGCCGTTATCTTGGCCCCTCATCTCTCCTCTATAACTTTTTGATTGGATTTCCCCCCCCCCCTATCCTCTCTTCTTCCTTCTCCAGGTTTTGGGAGTTGGGAGACTTGTTCTCTCTTTTTCTCCCCCTCTCTCTCTCTCTCTCTCCCCCTCTCTCTCTCTCTCTCTCTCTCTCTCTCTCTCTCTCTCTCTCTCTCTCTCTCTCTCTCTCTCTCTCCCCCTCTCCCTCTCTCTCTCTCTCTCTCTCTCTCTCTCTCTCTCTCTCTCTCTCTCTCTCTCTCTCTCTCTCTCTCTCTCTCTCTATCTGCTGCACTCTTTCTCTCCTTTTCACTCCCTACTTTTTTTTTCATGCAGAAGGGGGCTGGGGGCAAGTAGGCTCTCTTTAATCTACACCCTCCAAGCCCCCCCCCCTTTTGAAGCGCTTGCCACCTTCAGAAGGCGTTGGCCATCGCCATGCCAAGGCCTGTTTCAGATTTATAATTTAGCAGGTTGGCCAGGCGAGCTCCGCCACTCTTTCATATGGTCACCATGAGCCCAGTGCAGGGATGCGGGGGCGGGGGCGGGGTCGGGTGGAGTGCGGGGGGGTTTCAAGCTCCGGCTTTTCTCCGCTACACCAAGGGCCCCCCACAGCAGACCTGAGCCTTTGGCCCGACCAGCCCGGGTGTTAAGATGCTCTTGAATGAAATCAAAGCGGCCTGTAGTCCCTCTGCATCTCCCCACAGAGGCACACAGGTTTCTGCCAGTGTTTCTTCACTAGCCTTTGAGTTAGCTTTTGTGCTAGCCTTTGAGTTAGCCTTTGTGCTAGCCTTTGATTTAGCCTTTGCGCTAGCCTTTGCTCTTGCCTTTCAGTTAGCCTTTGTGCTAGCCTTTGAGTTAGCCTTTGTGCTAGCCTTTGAGCTAGCCTTTGATTTAGCCTTTGCGCTAGCCTTTGCTCTTGCCTTTCAGTTAGCCTTTGTGCTAGCCTTTGAGTTAGCCTTTGCGCTAGCCTTTGAGTTAGCCTTTGCGCTAGCCTTTCAGTTAGTCTGTTTTTCCCCCCCATCGCTGGTGGAGGTTTACCCCTGTGCAGGTTCTGTTGAAGAACGGCCTCACCATACATAGGACTGGTGGTATTGATCAACAGCGCGGTTTGGTTTAATAATTCAAAGCTGATCGCTGCGCAGGGCTGCAGTAAAATAGATTGACGGGGGGGGGGGGGGGCGCATGCCTCCATTCAGGCAACGGGGAGAAGGGGGATGGTTTTAGGAGGAGGGGACATTGTAGAGGGCTCAGGAGGACTGCTAGTTCATATTGGCTTGATAGACATGTGTCCTTTGTGTCACCGGGTCACTGCCGGGAAATGAGCGCCTCCAGAAACTGAACGCAATAACTGTTTTTCACAGTCACACACTCAGGGATCACTCGCTTTAAACACACCTTGCCTTATATAGATTGTCTTTATTATTTTTATCATTCCTGCCTGATTATCTTTGGTAAATATTGTGAAGTTGAGCCATTATGGATGGTAGAATAAGTGAAGTAAAATACCTGGGCAAGAATAAAAACCTGCAACCATTCACTGCTGTAAGTGCACACAACTCGATAAGCATCCTGGGTCGGGCTCACCTTTGCCCACCTGAAACCCAGGGCAGCCTTTGAGTTAGCCTTTGTGCTAGCCTTTGAGTTAGCCTTTGTGCTAGCCTTTGAGTTAGCCTTTGCGCTAGCCTTTCAGTTAGTCTGTTTTCCCCCCATCGCTGGTGGAGGTTTACCCCTGTGCAGGTTCTGTTGAAGAACGGCCTCACCATACATAGGACTGGTGGTATTGATCAACAGCGCGGTTTGGTTTAATAATTCAAAGCTGATCGCTGTGCAGGGCTGCAGTAAAATAGATTGACGGGGGGGGGGCGCACGCTTGCCCCCATTCAGGCAACGGGGAGAAGGGGGCAGCCTGGGTAATGCATGATCAAGCTCAGGAACTGCACGTGTTTAATGTTAAATTGAAATATAAATTCAGTTAATTCTCTGGCGAAAAAAATTATTATATTGTAATTTTTCCAATTCAAATAAATTGAACTTGAAGACTTGACAGAGAACTGTCAAGCAGAATTGACCCCCTAACCCTGCACTGCACAGCACAGCACAGCACTAACCCTAACCCTAACCCTGCCGGCCGGCACAGCACAGCACTAACCCTAACCCTAACCCTAACCCTGCCGGCCGGCACAGCACAGCACAGCACTAACCCTAACCCTAACCCTGCCGGCCGGCACAGCACAGCACAGCACAGTGCATGGTAACTGCGGCTACGCTACGCTGGTAAGGGCGTGGCCTGTGGACGCGCCGTGACAGGTTATTTACCTGAGTCCTCCAGCAGCGAGAGCCCTATTTATACCTGCTGTCAGACGGTGCTTCAGACAGACATTACAGGTGACGAACACAGACCTGCTCAGTCAGTGGAATAATGAACACAATTAGGTGTCGATTAAACGAGGCCCTTCGCCTCCCCTGAGGTGCAGTTGCCCTACAACGCTACGGCGTTTATCGCCCCGACAGCCTTCACCGCTGGTACTGCCGTAGCGTGCCTGCCGTCGTTTCCACGGTAACCCTCGTATTATGTTTGGTGTCAATTTGACCCGATTCAGTTTTTGACGTCTCTTAAAAAACAGTTCGCCTTATTTCTTTATTACTGACATTATTACTGACATTGTATTACTTCAAATTTCTTGGGCTTAAATTGTTAACATGCGGTAAACGATACTAAAAGTCCTGTACCAACCTTGTATACAAAAGTGTTGAGAGGGGTCATTTGTGGGTGACAGGTTTTTACAAACGTCCACTTACCTCAGGCTATAAAATGAGATGTTTTATAGATAGATAGATAGATAGATAGATCTTTATTGTCATTGTCACAGGTACAACGAAATTTAAAAGTGCTTCACAGATTATCACAGATTTTTAATATTTAGGAATAAAAGTCTAGTCATTTTGGAACACACAAAAGTTGACACAGAAAGTGTTTGACCCCAAACATAAAAGGTGTCATAAACTGTCAACATAGTATGAGGTTTAAAGAGATCAATTCAAAATAAAACTGTACCCAAAAGTTTTCATCGGTTTGTTGAACGTATTGGTGCTCGTCTAATCTATCGGCAAATTGTGAATAAATGAGACGGACAATTCTCTGTAAATCTAGGTAAATCTTATGAAACGTCCTATTTTTATTGCTACGTACCGGAAACCACCCGATGTTTCGGCACATTGCCTTTCTCAAGGGTGGAAGAATATTAAAGAGATTATTTATGAAAATGAGCAGTGGATTCTGGGGGAGTGTTCGTTTTTTCTTTATGCCACATGCCCAGGTGTGTAACCTTTTATGTTTAAATGGCTCATTGGCTATTAGCACCCTGTTTGTCCTGTTATATGACGCTGTGATTACAGAGGATTAGGGGAACGCTTGGAAAGGCTAAGGCCTCCAGCCGCTGTGTTCAGGGCCACAGCCTCACATTTCCCTCCCTCCAGCCTAAAGTCCATTTCTGAACCTTCAAAATTAAGTTTTACTTTTCAGTCGGTTTGTGAAAGCGGTGACATTTGAGCGCTCAACGGAGGCTGGCGTTGTCAGCGCCCCTGCGATTTAGCCAGCGTAATGCAGAGCTTGATATTCTACTTCCTGGGACTTTCTCTTGAGTTCAGTTTTCGCGGGAGAAACGGGGTGAAAAGGTGAACGGTTCCGGGAGAAAAAAAACACCCGTTTTCGTCTTGGTTTCTTCTTTTGGGTCTGAAGTATTTTTAGCATTTCCGTCGGCTGGCGGTTTTGGATAGATGCGTTGCCCAATTCTTCTGACAAGTAGCAAGGAGCGGAGCACTCTTTTTCAAAAAGAGCTTGTACTCCTCTCTAGATTGAGCAGGCGTTGCATTATTCTCTCGACCTTGACTTGATTTTTCCCATGATGCCCCCCTCTCGTCTCCCCCCCCCCAATGCCATTATTCCCTAGTGTCGTTAAAGACGTTGCACTTGAAAGTGTTCATAAGATGATTGTTAACCTCCTGCTCGCTGCAGTAGAAGTGGCTTCTCCAGTTCTGCCCTTCTCTCTTTCCAAGCAGCGCTAATGCTCGTGCTCTCTAAAAGCTGAAACAGTCAGGCTTCTTCTTGCTGGAGAAATGACCCACGCCCGAATGCAATTGCTAAATAGAATGTGTTTTTGGGTCCTCAACGTGTTTATATTTCAGTCCTTCAGTGCCTGTGTTCCAGTGCAGTGTGTTTATAATCTCCCCCTAAACGCTGTTCTGTTCATCACTGGAAAAGATTTATATGTCCGGTGGCAGTTGATCATTGATTTGGTAATTGCGCTGTCCCCAGTGGATGACAGACAGATGTACAGATCCTATGCTAAAGCGGATTTCCCCCGTCGTTTGCCCAGCGAGTAAGGGCTGGTTCACTGAGGTTACTGGGTGTCTTTAGCCGCTCCAGCGGGCGTGTGCATCGTATCGCTGTAGCTTCGTATCGCTGTAGCTTTGTTCAGAAAGAAAGGCTCCTGTGCGGAGTGAGCACATAAATAGGGATCGGATAAGGGGGGCGCAGGCCGGCTTTACTGGCTGGCTTGTGGGACGGCCCGGCTGGACTGCGAGGCCAGTCATGATCCTAATGGGAACATTGATGAGAGGGGTGAGCTACTTCCTGTTCCAGGGATTAGGACAGGAGGGTAAAGGACTGTGGGAGTGGGAATGAGAGATGGGGGGGGGGGGGGGGGGGGGGGCTGGCAGATGTGCTGGAACAGTGCCTTGAGTCAGAGCTTGTTGGGATGGTACAGCATTTTCAGAAAAAACTGTCTTGAACATACTAGTTAACATTTAAAGGGAGAATATAGAGAACATGCATACATTTATAGAGGGGGAAATTATGCATTCAAGGGAGAACATGGATGCATTAAAGGGCACTAATGAATGCATTTATTGGGGGTGCATGGATGCATTAAAGCGCGCTAATGAATGCATTTATTGGGGGTGCATGGATGCATTAAAGGGCGCTAATGAATGCATTTATTGGGAGTGCATGTATGCATTAAAGGGCGCTAATGAATGCATTTATTGGGGGTGCATGTATGCATTAAAGGGCGCTAATGAATGCATTTATTGGGAGTGCATGGATGCATTAAAGGGCGCTAATGAATGCATTGCTGACTGTGTGGATACCTTTGTCAGTTTCAGTGTACAGTTTCAGTGTACAGTTTCAGTGTACGGTCTCAGTGTTCAGTCTGATCTTTACTGTATGATACACAGACAGATGAACAAAGATCTGTGGTTCTTTAGCAGACGCAGTCCGGAACCTCCAGGATTCCCCCTGTAAGCTCTTAGTTTGGATATGATTTCTATGGTTTATGGTTTCTATGGTTTACCGGAATGTATTCGCAAATACTCCCAAGGCAGTTGTTGCAAAACATCCACTTGGAACAGGCAAACACATGTGTGTTAAATCCTGTTCTGGCCCGTGTCCCAGTGCCAGTGGTGGAAGGTAGCTGGCCAATGCTGCCAGGATGTGAACAAGCTGTGTAATTGCATTTTTATTTGGCATAATTCAAAGTGAAATTGATATGATCAGAATTTTCTTGTAATGTGTGCTTGGCTTTTCTTTCTGCTCTGGGCTGATCCTTCATGTTTCAGGCAAAAATACACCAACAAATGAGCCGCTCTGCTTTGTAGTATCAGGAAGTCTGAGCTACATGCAGTCTTTTGTGTTTCTTAGTTTGTTTTAGAGCGGAACAGTAATGCAGAGCTGGAACTGACGGCGCACGGTGAGTGTGTTTGACGAGTGTTCCTTAAGGCGTGCGAAGGTTTGGCTGTGTGGGGTTTTATTGACGATGCTGGTGTACGTCTCTTGTTACGCTCTTTTGGTTTCTGTTCAACATTTGGGGTTGGCCCCGCACTGAGCCAGGTGATGGAATTTGTGTTTATACCAAACTCACAATCGCTCAAAACTAGAGCGCCTTCGGATTTATGAGCGCGGTTAGCCGCTATGCATCTGGGTGATCTCGCCAGTGCGTCTCTGCTCGAGGCTTTTTTAGCGCTCTCCCTCCTGGATGCCTCAGGCATTGTGAAGGTGGGATATCTGCTCTCCCTCCTGGATGCCTCAGGCATTGTGAAGGTGGAATATCTGCTCTGGCAAACTGTTCTGTTCGACACGGATTGTGTGCGCGCATGGCGGGTCCACAGTTGCTGCGGACTCGTCAGTTAATATTTAAAAACAACATTGCTCGATATTTTAAGACTGAATCCGAACGGTTTTTGTTTGGCGCTGTTCTGGTGGGTCTCCTGGTGCAGATCTCCGGTCTCTGTGTGCACTGAGGTTCTGCACACGTCCGGTCTCTGTGTGCACTGAGGTTCTGCACACGTCCGGTCTCTGTGTGCACTGAGGTTCTGCACACGTCCGGTCTCTGTGTGCACAGAGGTTCTGCACACGTCCGAAGCGGTTTTGTTCCGGTCTCTGTGTGCACCGAGGTTCTGCACACGTCCGGTCTCTGTGTGCACTGAGGTTCTGCACACGTCCGGTCTCTGTGTGCACTGAGGTTCTGCACACGTCCGGTCTCTGTGTGCACTGAGGTTCTGCACACGTCCGGTCTCTGTGTGCACTGAGGTTCTGCACACGTCCGGTCTCTGTGTGCACTGAGGTTCTGCACACGTCCGGTCTCTGTGTGCACCGAGGTTCTGCACACGTCCGGTCTCTGTGTGCACTGAGGTTCTGCACACGTCCGGTCTCTGTGTGCACTGAGGTTCTGCACACGTCCGGTCTCTGTGTGCACTGAGGTTCTGCACACGTCCGGTCTCTGTGTGCACTGAGGTTCTGCACACGTCCGAAGCGGTTTTGTTTTATGCAGTAGCTCCAGAGCAGCCCATCTACAGTCATGTTCTGCCAAGCCCACTCCCCTCTGTCCCGTTCTGGGCCCCCCGGGGGACTGCTCCAGCGTGGGGTCGGGTCCAACAGAACCGCCTTGTCCAGAGGGCACCACCGTGTCTCCATGGAAACCTTTGGAAAGCGTGAATAAGAAGCGGCTGAAGATCGAGAGGCTCTGCGCTGAATGAGAATGCCGTGGTTCTAATCGGATGAATCTGTGTTTCCTGGCTCAGCGCCACCTACTGAACTGATGGTGGTATGACAGGAACTTGGCCTGCTTTATTTAGTTTGCCATAATTTAACTGATTATAGCTGTCGCGCGGAAATACATCCATGTTCTACTTCACTAAAATTGCAATTTTTTGGTAAAGTGTGCTGTTTTAGGATGCTTTCTGCTTTAAAATGACCATGATTAAGTGTACTCCATAATAAATTTGTCTTTCTGACTGTGCACAATTGTGCAGTCAGAAGGCTGTTGCTGTTATCCTGATATGAAGCTGTTTTTCTCTTGGCATAGAGAAGACAGACTGGTATGTGGGAAATCTACAATTTTTAATCTGAATTCTTCTGAATGCTTTAGCCTTTATAAGGCAGTTTTGAAAGAAGCCAGACGGCTGGCTTATTGACTGCGCTTTTCCCGGGTCCGAACAGCGAGGGTTATCTCTGGAGTTATTGCACATGTCCGAACAGTGCAGGTTATCTCTGGAGTTATTGCACGTGTCCGAACAGCGCAGGTTATCTCCGGAGTTATTGCACATGTCTGAACAGTGCAGGTTATCTCTGGAGTTATTGCACATGTCCGAACAGCGCAGGTTATCACTGGAGTTATTGCACATGTCCGAACAGCGAGGGTTATCTCCAGAGTTATTGCACATGTCCGAACAGTGCAGGTTATCTCCGGAGTTATTGTACATGTCCGAACAGCGCAGGTTATCTCCGGAGTTATTGCACATGTCCGAACAGCGAGGGTTATCTCCGGAGTTATTGCACATGTCTGAACAGCGAGGGTTATCTCCAGAGTTATTGCACATGTCCGAACAGCGCAGGTTATCTCCGGAGTTATTGCACATGTCTGAACAGCAAGGGTTATCTCTGGAGTTATTGCACATGTCTGAACAGTGAGGGTTATCTCCAGAGTTATTGCACATGTCCGAACAGCGCAGGTTATCTCCGGAGTTATTGCACATGTCTGAACAGCGCAGGTTATCTCTGGAGTTATTGCACATGTCTGAACAGCGCAGGTTATCTCCGGAGTTATATAATAATAGAATAGAATTATAGAATAACATCTGTGCACCTTTTTTGTAAAGTGTTCAATAAAATGAGGGCCAGAAACCTTGACCTGCCCCACACACACACAAACACACACACACACACACTCGTCATCTCTTTCACTCCCTCTCTTACTCACACACACACAAACACACAGACACACACTCGTCATCTCTCTCACTCCCTCTCTCTCTCACACACACACCATTATTCTCTTTCACACACACATACACCATCTCTCCCACTCTCTTTCTCACACACCATCTCTCTCTCTCTCTCTTTCTTTCTCACACACAGACACACACACACACCATCTCTCACTCTCTTTCTCACACGCCATCTCTCTCTCTCGCTCTCTCTCTTTCTTTCTCACACACACACACACACCATCACTCTCTCTCACACACACATACATACACACTCCTCCTGTGTTTGATCGTGGAGACAACGGCACGGGTAAAACAAAATTATAATAAAGTACTTTTCCCGCACGCTGCTCTCTAAGAAGAGTTTAAACCTCCAGTCCGGAGAGAAGAGAAGAGGAGAGAGTAATGGAGGACAGAGCTCCATGTAGGGTAAAACGTCTCTTCCCTTTTGGCTTGGAGCCCAAACCCCACCCCCCCCTCTTTGATTCTCGCTGGAATGAAGTGCAGATGTAGTGCTGAGTTACAGATTGTTTTCCTTCCTAAGTGGCTACAGTAAATCCCGCTTGCTAATTCCGTTTTGTTCGAAACCCCTGGTACCGCGTTTTAGCGCTCCTTTAGAGGAAAGACCTCTCCCAGCGCTCCGCTGTAATCCTGCGATTACACGCTTTCTCACGTTGGCCTTGCTCTTACATCGACCCTAAAGGTCGCCAGGGTCATCGCTCTTACATTCTATTCCTCAGCACGGCACAGAGGCAGTCTGCAGATAGGTGCAAAGCTTTCTGGAAAATTCCACCTTTTCTGATTGACATACCCCATGCACATGATATATTTTGCCTTCATGTGAATGTTTGTGTCAATAAAATCATTTATTTTATGGCATATACTGCATATATACAGTTCATAGTATGTAAGATGACCTTCTGTTGTAAGGGTCCTGACACTGAATGTCCTGATATTCAATGCTTTCTTCTTGTGTTCTTCTGTTAGTACCCTGATATTCAATGTTTTCTTCTTACGAAAGCATATTTGTATGGTCAAGTACCTTGTGACTGTAAAAGCCCACAGAAACAAAGCTTTATTAATAGAATATCTGAGCCATTCACAATACTTATGTTCTTATACCTTTTAGTCTTTTGTTACCAAAGGGGCCACAAATGAGCCATTGTCTGAGGACCCATTTAACCATTTCCAACCCCCCCAACAAGAATGTGCTCTTTCGTCGTGTGCCCTTTCTCTCACAGAACAAAGCCACTCTTATGAGCCATGATGTAATCTTCACAAGACAAGGCCGCTGCAAGGCACAGAGATAGTGAAGTTTCTAAAAGCGTCTTTTAAAAATGAGATCTCATATGATCAATTCTGCGTCTTTTGAAAAAAAAGAAAAAAGCTAGCATGGTTTCCTCTAGTCTTTCTTAAAAAATTAATCGAATTATTAAATGCACAATATACATTTTTTTGCTTTTATTGTCATTTTGCTGCTGTGTGGTTTCTTACTATCTCTACCTGTAGCACATTGTATGGCACAGACTTGGCTAATTCAACAGCCATTATATGAGCTCTGAATCTAAAACAGCTGATGGGTTTATCTACAGTATTAATATTAATACAGTTCAGAGATTTTCCCCTTTTTTTTTGCATGAGAAATATGTTTATTTTCATCCGGTGTTTAACTGTGTGTTTCTGAGGTGCACTTAAATCCGCCTGTTTGGTACAGACTGCTGCAGACAACCTGCGCTTTCATCAGCCCGAGTTTGGTCTTAACTTCCTCTCGCTCAGCTAGATCAGTATAATTATATCATTTTCACTTGACAGATTTATTTGTCTTAAGGTTTGAACTTTATTTCCTGCCTAGTAATTTCATTCAGCAAAATATTCCTTTCATACAGTGAAATAATTACAGGTGTTTTGTTGCCCGTATGTAAATATCAAAACCCTTTTAGGAAAAGAGAACGTCCCCTTTAAAATGGCTTATTTTTGTGAAAATAATATATTTAGTCTTTTATGTGATTAGAGTATACAAGGAGGGTAATTATACTTTTGTACAAAGTGTGACCCTATGAGTTATGCAAGTAAAAAAAAATTTTTTTTTAAAAAAGAGAAAAACTGTTTTCTCTTTCAGAATC
>CM040399.1:3641386-3683886 GCA_022702515.1 Ilyophis sp. 1 JC-2022
AGAGGGAAAGAGAGCAGGAGAGAGGGAAAGAGAGCAGGAGAGAGGGAAAGAGAGCAGGAGAGAGGGAAAGAGAGCAGGAGAGAGGGAAAGAGAGCAGGAGAGAGGGAAAGAGAGAGAGAGGGAAAGAGAGAGCGAGAGAGGGAAAGAGAGCAGGAGAGAGGGAAAGAGAGAGCGAGAGAGGGAAAGAGAGCAGGAGAGAGGGAAAGAGAGAGCGAGAGAGGGAAAGAGAGCAGGAGAGAGGGAAAGAGAGCAGGAGAGAGGGAAAGAGAGAGAGCAGGAGAGAGGGAAAGAGAGAGCGAGAGAGGGAAAGAGAGCAGGAGAGAGGGAAAGAGAGCAGGAGAGAGGGAAAGAGAGCAGGAGAGAGGGAAAGAGAGAGCGAGAGAGGGAAAGAGCAGGAGAGAGGGAAAGAGAGCAGGAGAGAGGGAAAGAGAGCAGGAGAGAGGGAAAGAGAGAGCGAGAGAGGGAAAGAGAGCAGGAGAGAGGGAAAGAGAGCAGGAGAGAGGGAAAGAGAGCAGGAGAGAGGGAAAGAGAGCAGGAGAGGGAAAGAGAGAGCAGAGAGGGAAAGAGAGCAGGAGAGAGGGAAAGAGAGAGCGAGAGAGGGAAGAGAGCTGGAGAGAGGGAAAGAGAGAGCGAGAGAGGGAAAGAGAGCAGGAGAGAGGGAAAGAGAGCAGAAGAGAGGGAAAGAGAGCAGGAGAGAGGGAAAGAGAGCAGGAGAGGGAAAGAGAGAGCGAGAGAGGGAAAGAGAGCAGGAGAGAGGGAAAGAGAGAGCGAGAGAGGGAAAGAGAGCAGGAGAGAGGGAAAGAGAGAGCGAGAGAGGGAAAGAGAGCAGGAGAGAGGGAAAGAGAGAGCGAGAGAGGGAAAGAGAGCAGGAGAGAGGGAAAGAGAGAGCGAGAGAGGGAAAGAGAGCAGGAGAGAGGGAAAGAGAGCAGGAGAGAGGGAAAGAGAGCAGGAGAGAGGGAAAGAGAGCAGGAGAGAGGGAAAGAGAGAGCGAGAGAGGGAAAGAGAGCAGGAGAGAGGGAAAGAGAGAGCGAGAGAGGGAAAGAGAGCAGGAGAGAGGGAAAGAGAGCGAGAGAGAGGGAAAGAGAGCGAGAGAGGGAAAGAGAGAGCGAGAGAGGGAAAGAGAGCAGGAGAGAGGGAAAGAGAGCAGGAGAGAGGGAAAGAGAGCGAGAGAGGGAAAGAGAGCAGGAGAGAGGGAAAGAGAGAGCGAGAGAGGGAAAGAGAGCAGGAGAGAGGGAAAGAGAGAGCGAGAGAGGGAAAGAGAGCAGGAGAGAGGGAAAGAGAGAGCGAGAGAGGGAAAGAGAGCAGGAGAGAGGGAAAGAGAGAGCGAGAGAGGGAAAGAGAGCAGGAGAGAGGGAAAGAGAGAGCGAGAGAGGGAAAGAGAGCAGGAGAGAGGGAAAGAGAGCAGGAGAGAGGGAAAGAGAGCAGGAGAGAGGGAAAGAGAGAGCGAGAGAGGGAAAGAGAGCAGGAGAGAGGGAAAGAGAGAGCGAGAGAGGGAAAGAGAGCAGGAGAGAGGGAAAGAGAGCGAGAGAGAGGGAAAGAGAGCGAGAGAGGGAAAGAGAGTGAGAGAGTCGGAAAGAGAGCAGGAGAGAGGGAAAGAGAGCAGGAGAGAGGGAAAGAGAGAGCGAGAGAGGGAAAGAGAGCAGGAGAGAGGGAAAGAGAGAGCGAGAGAGGGAAAGAGAGCAGGAGAGAGGGAAAGAGAGCGAGAGAGAGGGAAAGAGAGCAGGAGAGAGGGAAAGAGAGAGCGAGAGAGGGAAAGAGAGCAGGAGAGAGGGAAAGAGAGCGAGAGAGGGAAAGGAAGGTGTCTGAAATTCAGATTTTTTTTTCCTTCATCAAAGTTTCTCTCGGTTTGTTGTGGTTTATCTGGAACAGTTTAATTGAAGAGTCAGTTTGGACCTTTGATTCTCTTTCTTTCTCCCTGAAAAGGGTCCGTTTTAATTTGGCTGTAACAGCTCTGTGTCCACAGCCCTAAAACATCTCAAGCATTTCCTTGGCGCAAAAAAAAGGGGAGTGGAAAAAAATGAAGATGAAATCGTGGTGGTGAAACTGGAAATCAAACTGTATTCAAAGGTTTAATGAAAATATTTGCGGGGCATTCTCACATCAGTTGGTTGGGGGGGGGGGTCCCCAGAGTTCTCTACGGGGTGGGGGGGTCCCCAGAGTTCTCTACGGGGTGGGGGGGGATTGAGGACCCCTACAGTCAGGTAATAAATAATTGAATACTGTCTACATGACGGCAGCAGAGAGTGCATCCAAAGCCCTGCACTCCGCTGATAAGCACAAGCTACTGACTGTGGGAGTGTGGACAGCCTTGCAGCTGAGATTGATTCGATGTTTCTCCTACCTGGGCCCGCGTTATAGTTATCGTTGGGACAGAGAGGGGGCTGTGCAGGGACAATACCCGGTTTGTATTCGGTCCCCTCGTGGCGGGTATTCGGTGCCCTCGTGGCGGGTATTCGGTGCCCTCGTGGCGGGTATTCGGTGCCCTCGTGGCGGGTATTCGGTGTCCTCGTGGCGGGTATTCGGTGTCCTCGTGGCGGGTATTCGGTGTCCTCGTGGCGGGTATTCGGTGTCCTCGTGGCGGGTATTCGGTGTCCTCGTGGCGGGTATTCGGTGCCCTCGTGGCGGGTATTCGGTCTTGTTTCTTGTCTTTGTTCTTCGTGTTTCATTGCAGGATTGGGAGCTGTTTTCTTTATAAAGGTGGTTCCACAGCTGCTGCCAATTCTATAAACAAGAAAAGAAGAAAACACAAATAGGAAACACCAGACCAAAATACCCGCCACTAGGGCACCAGGTGGACAGACCAAAATACCCGCCACTAGGGCACCAGGTGGACGTAACAGGCCTAAAAAGGTACTAACGCTTGTCACTGGGGTGGTAGCCTCTGTGTAATCGTACCCATAGCCAGCGATACATAATTCATTTGTACCTTTTTTTTTTTCTTGTAAAAAGTACTTGGTAGTACCCAAATAGAACATTGTTGTACTTTCAGGGTACATTTGGAAAATGTGTTCCTTCAAGAATAAAAACGTACCTCCACTTCTGAGAGTGTGTCGGACTGCGGAGTGGAGAGAGAGGCTTGATGGAGGAGATTGCGTGCTCGTCTGAGAGAGGCTTGATGGAGGAGATTGCGTGCTCGTCTGTCCTTTACCAACCTGATGCAGGAGCAATGAGCATCAAAATATGAATTAATTCCAAATGACAAAGTTGTTGATATAATAACAATAATAATATGAATAATAATAATAATTTCCGCTTTGGAAAACGCAAACGTGTAGGCTACATAATGCACAGAGATGAACAAAATAAATCCGGCAGGTGATCTCGAACTCAAACTAATCACATTTTCAAGAGTCTTTGTGTGTGGTCTTTATCAGCGTTTGCTTTTCATTCCAAGCCTGATTGAATCTTTTTTTCCTTTTGTGTCGCGGGTTTGATGTTCGTTGGGCCTTGAACGCTGGGCAGTTCTGGCTGTTGACTGGAATCAGCCACATTCATGGCCTTTGTCATGTAAAAACAGGAAGGGGTCAAGGCGCTACGCCGCGGGCGCCGGCTGACTGAATGGATTTCCTGAAACGGTATTAAACGTTTGACATTCAAGGTTACCTGCGTTACTTTGCCCCTGTCATCCAGGCAACTTGTTTGATTTTTCAAGAGGTGATACCGACCCATTTCACCCCCTTTTTGCTTTCGCATTCTTTATCTCTGATTTTGAAACTAAACAAAATGATAATGTTCTTTTAACGCTCTCGCACTATCGCGCTGCTTTAAATTCCCGTCCCAATCTGCGCTCGTCTCTTTGATGAAGCGATTTATCTGACGTCAAAGAAGAGGGGGTGAGGTAGTTCTCACATTCACTTAATTATGCGTCGGTGAATAAAGAGAGTTTTTCCGATGGAATATGAGGATTATGTTCCATTAATACCGACCGGTGTGGGTTCCCAAGTGTTTTGTTGAAGTGCGCAGCTATATCAAATGCTCGCCATTTTGATTGGGTGTGCCCAATTCAGTCATTTGGTAAAGCATAAAAAAACGTTTGCGCAGTGCACATGATCGGAAGATACAGATAAATACCCTCCGTGGGAATATATTTTTTCAACAGTTTTAAATAAAGAAAATTAAATCTTTTTTTTAAAATACAGTGCGAAAAATCAAACATTTCTCTGTGGGACAGCCGTCGATTGGACCCAGCTATTGGAGTGTGTTTTTGCGCACATTGCAACGTTTAAAACATTAGTAACTCCGGTTATTAAACTGACATGTGCTGGCGAGGTCTTGTCCATGCGTGTTAATTATATTTTATTGGCAGGATTAGCGAGGCTTATACCGCGTGACGGGCAACGGCCAGCCGCCAGGTGAAAACAGCTGTTTCATGTTGGCGCGCGTATTGTCCACAGTCTAGGAGGGGGCGGTAAACGTTTTCATTATTCCTTTGGATCATTTTTGAAGGAACAACATGTGTGTTTTTAAGTTCTCAAAGAGATGAGTGATGCCTTTGCTGTTGCGCTCGGTCCAGCGTCATTTGCGAGTTCTTCAAAATCCCCTTTCCTCTTTAGCTTATCACACGGGGTGGTGTTAGCTGCCAGCTGCACGTTGAGCGCACAGGAGAGATGCCACGACAGAGGACCATATTTTTTGTCGGTCAAACAGTTTTTTTTTTTTACCTGCCGCGGTGCTGTTAAAAATTGCTTTCTCTGCAGAAGAAAAAAAAACAGTTGCAGATATCAATTAATTTATTCGCTTTTGCACCGGAGAGAGGCAGCCGTCACGCGGATTGTTGGGCTGATAATAAATAGTCAAATTCACAACTTTTTTCGCTTTTCTTTCTCGGCTTGTCAAATGCATGACAGCACGAGCGGCACTTCAGCTGCTGAATCGCACAAAGTAACGGAATTAATCACACATCATCCCAAACGGAGAATCAAATAATAATTCCAAAAGGCTTGGAATCATTAATTAAATTGAATGTAGCTAGTTGCTATCCAGTGATCCAGCATATTGATGACACACGCATTGTTAGGTGTGGAACGACTGGATAATATTAGCCTTCAATTATGGTCAAAGACTCATGTATGTAGATATAATTATTTAATAGAGATTGTTATTTATAAAAAAAAATTAAAAAACACAGAACAGCAAATCTGCAATAGATTCCATTAGCTGTGAATATATTAATCTATCTGCATTAGAGATATAATCGGAAAATGTGATATAAATAGATTTTTGTGGGATACAACATTTAAAAATGCAGGCTCACCCAGTGCACACCTTCTTTTGGGTGGGTTGGTGGGGGGGGGGTCCTGTCCAGGCATGCCAGCTACGCGTGGTCCCGGACGCAAAGCGGGGACACAATCGGCGCTTTTAGGGAAGTCTTAATTTACTTAGGATGGGCTGGAGGCTGGAGGCATGCACAATGGCTGAGTGAGGAGGAGACAATGGCATTCCAGTACGGCGACATTAAAAAAAAGTCATTCACCACTCAGGCAGAACGGTTCAGCTGTTCAGAACGAGGGACAGGGGAGAGAATAGGGAGCTTTGTGATTCTTTCAGTCTCCCCGCCTCCCTCCCTCTCTCCCTCCCTCTCTCTCTCTCTCTCTCTCCTTCCTCTTCTTGGGGCCGAATCTTTTATCTGTTATTCACTCCGGACTCCTCAGATTAACAGGCTGTGTACTTCCCCCCCCCCCCAGTGCTGGACTTGGAACTCAAATTAGAGACGGCTTGATTAGAGAAAGGGGGGGGTAGGGGGGGGGGGCAGAACAAATCGCACCCCTACAAAGTGTCTTTTATCTACTGGCCCAAAAGGCCTGACTGACACCCTCCTTCCCTTCTCCTCATCCTTCTTCCATCTCCTTCTCCTCTTTCTTCCATCTCCCTTGTTTTTCTGGTGCATTTGGTTAATAATTTTTTGGTTGATATTTTCAGTCCTGCTTGGCTGATGAAACATCCTCCCCAACGCCAAGTACAACCCTCCAGCCCACAGTTCTGTCACCTCAGTCAGCGGATTGGGGAGGGGCAGAGAGGGGTATCTATGGCAGGACAGGTGTTTTGAGGTACCCTGCCTCCCCCAATTAGAAATAATACTTGGGGAGACATTTTTACCAGCCACACACACACACACACACGCACACAAACACACACACCACACACACACGCTTGCACACACCCACACACACACACACGCTTGCACATACCCACACACACACACACGCACACAAACACACACACACACACACACGCGCTTGCACATACCCACACACACGCTTGCACACACCCACTCACACACAGACACAGGCACACGCACGCTTGCACATACCCACACACACGCTTGCACACACCCACACACACACACACGCTTGCACGGACACACACACACACACACACTTCTGAACAGGATGATCCTAATCACATGGCAGAAATGATCAGAGGAATGAGAGGATTAATCCCCATAAACTCAAGAGCTTCCAAATGTGTTCATCTGGAGGAAGAGAATCTACCTGCGTTCAGACGAAACAAAGGTCCTGGATTATTGAGAGTACAGAGTACAGAAACTCTATGGTCATTTTTCTGGGGTAGATGTCCCCTGCAGGTTTGAATTGTTTGAGGAATCTTCAGTAGGGGGATGTTGGGCATGGTGGGTGGGGGGTGGGTGGGGTTGAAGATGAAGATGGAGTGCGGGATTCTTTTTAGAAGAGAGATGGGAGAATAGGGTAGTGGACAAATGTGGAACAAAAGTGAGAAGGCAGGGACCCTTATACAGCCCGCTATACAGCTCACCTGGCAACCATACAGCTCACCTGGCAACCATACTACTGCTCACCAATCAGCATTGCCAGGGAGTGCTTTTGTCTGTGTGTTTTTGACTGGTGTGAGGTTTTAGCTGGTGTGTGGTTTTGACTGGTGTGTGGTTTTAGCTGGTGTGTGGTTTTGACTGGTGTGTGGTTTTAGCTGGTGTGTGGTTTTGACTGGTGTGTGGTTTTAGCTGGTGTGTGGTTTTAGCTGGTGTGTGGTTTTGACTGGTGTGTGGTTTTAGCTGGTGTGTGGTTTTGACTGGTGTGTGGTTTTGACTGGTGGGGAATTTGCAGTTTGCTTCTTGAAACTGTTTTTCAAATTCTGTTGTAAAAAGGCACATTTCTAGTGTGAAAAACATGACCTGGAGAAGATTGTCTCACTTCCTGCTGATCGCCCTTTTTTTGTGAATAATCACATCATCCTTTTCCTCCACACACACACACACACACACACACACACACACACACACACACACACACACACACACACACACACACACATGCCCCCCCACATACACACACTCAGGTGATGGTGCATAGTTTTTGGGCCCTTATAAATGCGTGCCTTCATGCGCGGAGCCAAAGGTTAACTAAATGAATTTGGTGTTGAATGTATCAATTTTACAGATAAGCCATTCACAACAACCGCAGTTTGGCTTGAATAAGAAGTGAATTGAGGCGCACACAACTGCTTGGTGCTGAATAGCGGCCTTCAGGCACTGTGCTTGGACGTGGGATAAATGGAGAACCGCTGCCCTCTTCCACCGCAGCGGCTGCCAGTTAAACTGCTCTGAATGGGCCCGCAGGCCCGAGAGGACCCCATTAGGACAAAGTGCCATTCTCACTGGTGCAGATAAGATCAATCAGGTGTTTAGTGGTGACATTAAAATAGCTGGGTTGGAGAGAGCTCTGTATGTGTGTGTGTGTGTGTGTGGGGGGGGGGGACTGAAGGCAGATGTGGTCTGAGGGGTACGGAGAGACACCCAGAAATAATTTAGCACTGTCTGCGGGCCAGGCAGGGGGCCAGTGCTATTGGCTGTGTGTGAGTGGAAGGACAGTTAGGCATTGATCAGGCGGAGATGCTGTCAGGCGGCTTTAAGATGAGAGGAGGGGAGGGGAGCACAATGTAAGTCAAGTCAAGAACTTCAGTCATCATCCTCATCATCTTCCTCATCACTATCATCACCATTATTATCATCACCATTATTATCTTCATCATCACCACCATTATCATCATCATCACCACCATCATCATCATCATCGTCATCCTCATCATCTTCCTCATCACTATCATCATCATCATCATCATCACCACCATTATCATCATCATCATCATCTTCATCATGGCCAGCCAAAGCATTGAGCTGGTGACTTCTCCCTTTAGAAATGTGTGCATACCCCTCCCTTAAAGAGACGAGTAAAATCGTTAGTGGTGGAGACGCAACCAGCCCCCCCCCCCCACCCCCACTAACCGCCCAGCACGTTTGTGGGGTGTGAAAGGAAGAAGAGAAGAAGAAAAAAAACGAAAGAAGTAGAATTTGGCGCGAGCGTGTGAGGTGACACTAGTGAAGTGACACTAACGGATGTGTGTAAATGTGCGTCCCTTGTTGTGTGCCCTGCCGTACACCCACCCCCC
The DNA here is from genome assembly GCA_022702515.1 of Ilyophis sp. 1 JC-2022. NCBI lineage: Eukaryota > Metazoa > Chordata > Actinopteri > Anguilliformes > Synaphobranchidae > Ilyophis > Ilyophis sp. 1 JC-2022. The sequence continues at coordinate 3,649,808 of CM040399.1, forward strand.
CGTCTCACCGGGGGGATCCCCCCTCCCCCCCCCCTCCCTCCTCCAGCAGCAGCAGCACACCAGAAACGAGCTCACAAAGGTGGTGTGGCTCGCTTTTTTTTTAATGTCACCATCCCGCCTCCATAACGCTGCCGCAACCTTCTGTGAACATTTCGCTAACGTTGTCTTGTGTGTATTGCTGTTGCTGTGAGCATTTTTTACATGGACAAAACAAATAACAACAATAACATTAATAACAGCTTTGAAGATTGTGTAAATGTGCCCTCATTGTCACCCTCGTGCCGGCTAACACCCGTCCCGTCGCTCACCGGGGACAATCGGACCCCCAGTCGGGTATCTGCTCCCAGTGGACAGCAGCTGCTGCCTCCAGTGGAGAGCATATCTCCCCAGTGGAGCGGGTATCTGCCCCCAGTGGAGAGCGTCACCATCTGCCCCCAGTGGAGCGCGTATCTGCCCCCAGTGGAGCGCGTATCTGCCCCCAGTGGAGCGCGTATCTGCCCCCAGTGGAGCGCGTATCTGCCCCCAGTGGAGCGGGTATCTGCCCCCAGTGGAGCGGGTATCTGCCCCCAGTGGAGCGGGTATCTGCCTCCAGTGGAGAGCATATCTGCCCCCAGTGGAGCGGGTATCTGCCCCCAGTGGAGAGCGTATCTGCCCCCAGTGGAGCGCGTATCTGCCCCCAGTGGAGCGGGTATCTGCCCCCAGTGGAGCGGGTATCTGCCTCCAGTGGAGAGCGTATCTGCCCCCAGTGGAGCGGGTATCTGCCCCCAGTGGAGAGCGTATCTGCCCCCAGTGGAGCGGGTATCTGCCCCCAGTGGAGAGCGTATCTGCCCCCAGTGGAGCGGGTATCTGCCCCCAGTGGAGCGGGTATCTGCCCCCAGTGGAGAGCGTATCTGCCCCCAGTGGAGCGGGTATCTGCCCCCAGTGGAGCGGGTATCTGCCCCCAGTGGAGCGGGTATCTGCCCCCAGTGGAGAGCGTATCTGCCCCCAGTGGAGAGCGTATCTGCCCCCAGTGGAGCGGGTATCTGCCCCCAGTGGAGAGCGTATCTGCCCCCGGTTGCGTTTCAAACGCGTTGTGACACGGTCTCCTTTTTCTCACCATTGTCACATCAGATGACTGCAGTTGATTTTCTGGTTTATACTGATTGAGTGCAAAAGGAGGAATTTTATCTAAATGCTTTATTCGTTAAATGTACCATCTTTGACTGTTATTATATTTTTTATTTAATTTTGCTTATTATATTTTTCATAATTTTATGTCAAAATGTGTTAAAGAATTTTACAGAGATGAATGGCACAATATCAAAAAACAAGTATTGAAAACGGTGTTTCCTTTTGTAACTCCAAAGCCTGGTGATTATAAGCCTTCAACATGAGGCAGCGTCTCTGTTCTTAGCAAAAGAAAACAAAGGAAACATCCAATCGTGTGTGTGTGTGACCTTGGCTTTGATTGGCTGCCATTGAAGGTATGGAATTGCAGAAAGTGAATTGAAAAGTTTTCTTTCTGTAATTCTGACTCGCTTGTGAACGAACCCAACTGTTAACATTCAACGTCTGGTGAAGGCTAGGAAACATTTCTACTGTACGTGGAAAAGTTATGTTCCATTATTGCCAAAGCATAAAGAAATATGAGATATAAAATATCCGGAAACGATTTACATTAACTCTATCTTCATAAAAGCATTCATTATGCATTCACCGGCATTGCAAAATCATTACATTACAATTACATAGAGCATTATGAATGCTTTATAATGTTTTACTTATCATCTCATAAAGCTGTTATGTTGTGGACTACAGAGCATATTCATGAATGCACATTGAGCTCTTTAAAATGCATTAATTACAACCACACAACACAATGTGTGTATGCATTATGTCTCCACCTGAGATGGGTCTGACCTGAGGTTCACAGATCTAGGCATACTGCACACATAAATCATTCATAACGCTCTGTGTAATTGTAATGTAATGCTCTTGCAATGCCCATGAATGCATAATGAAGACAGAGTTAATGTAAGTCGTTACCAAATATTCAATTGACATGTTGCAGGGGTGCACAATGTGGACCGGTCTGTTTTGGGATTTCGTGGGACATCTGTGCATTAATAATGCCATAAATCCCCATTAATTACATGACCTGACAACTCTGATAAAGCGGTGATGTTTGGAACAGAAAAATTCTTCCGTTTCCCAAAAGGAGTAAAGTTCATCTTCGGCTGTTTTGTTTTTATATTACTTTCATTGTTTTTTTGTCTGTGTTTCCCTCTATCTTTATTATCTTTATTATCTTTCTAATGTAATGTCAGTAAATTGCAATCATTAAAAAAATGCATAAGGCACAAACACTCTAAGATGACCTTGACTCTCAGGATGGTTTTGGGGAACGGAGCCCGGGTCCGTACAGCCCGAATAACGGACCAGAGTCCCGCGCGCCCTGCGCTAAGCCCTCCTGGCCCGTACAGCCCGAATAACGGACCAGAGTCCCGCGGGCCCTGCGCTAAGCCCTCCTGGCCCGTACAGCCCGAATAACGGACCAGAGTCCCGCGCGCCCTGCGCTAAGCCCTCCTGGCCCGTACAGCCCGAATAACGGACCAGAGTCCCGCGCGCCCTGCGCTAAGCCCTCCTGGCCCGTACAGCCCGAATAACGGACCAGAGTCCCGCGCGCCCTGCGCTAAGCCCTCCTGGCCCGTACAGCCCGAATAACGGACCAGAGTCCCGCGCGCCCTGCGCTAAGCCCTCCTGGCCCGTACAGCCCGAATAACGGACCAGAATCCCGCGGGCCCTGCGCTAAGCCCTCCTGGCCCGGAGCTGTGGTAGCCCGGAGCCGTTCACTTGGGCCCGGGTGCTGATGAGCGTAACCGTGATCACTGCGTGTGTTTCAGGCACCCCTGAGAGCCTGGTGGAAAAGGAGCGGCAGCTCTCCACCATGATCACGCAGCTGATCAGCCTACGGGAGCAGCTCCTGGCCGCCCACGACGACCAGAAGAAGCTGGCCATGTCGCAGATGGAGAAGCAGAGGCAGCAAATGGAGCTGGCTCGTCAGCAGCAGGAGCAGGTGAGCCCCGCCCCGCCCTGCCCCGCCCTGCCCCGCCCTGCCCCGTCCCGTCTGCACCTCTGTCCGCTTCGCTCTCTCGCTCTCTCACTCTTTCTCTCTCCTTCCATCTTTCTCTCTCTTCCCCCCTCTTTTTTAGTGTCTCTTTCTGGTTTCATTCTTAATATCTGTTATTGGGTCACGAATGTATTATTCAATCCCGTGATCCGATAAGTGTGTGTGTGTGTGTGTGTGTGTGGGTGTGGGTGTGGGTGTGTGTGTGTGTGTGTGTGTGTGTGGGTGTGTGTGTGTATGTGTGTGTGCGTGGGTGTGTGTGTTACACTTTTCTCAGCTTTATTATTAGAATCACTAGTCTTTATCTTTTATTACTCAAAATGTTTTTACTACAAACTCTAATGGCAGTTTAGTGGCTCTGTAGGACAGAATTCAGCGAGTGGGTTCTTCACTGAAATGAACGTCAAATTAACGAACACTTTTAAAGAATGTGACGTGGTAATGAGGATCATGCCTTTTTATCACAGCTCGATTGAGTTTAATAAATACTGGCTGTGGATATTTAATATTTAATATTTAACGTGCTTTAACATCGGACCACATCGGGTGGGGTGCAGACTTACTGTAGCCCTAAACAGACCAGAAGATCATCGAGCGTCTTCAGGAAATGTGGAAAAAAACAGAGAACCAGAGTGAGAATGTCATTTAGCCGTCCAGAAACGACAGTAATTAACTGTTGACACGTCTGAGCCACACAGCCCAAATGAATCCTGACACATTTGCAGAGGGTTGATATCTTACAGTGAACACTTTGTAATTATATTTGAAAATGAAAATTAAATGACACTTAAAACTAGGTTGTCATGCTCCGAGGGGATTGGGGGGAAAGTGAGATTGGCGGGGGGTGGGGGATTGTAAGGGGGGGGTCGTTGATACACATTGGTGGTGTTGCCGATGACTACGTTCTCATCTGCTTTGAGCAGCCCTTCCAGGCCGTCCAATCAGGAATGAGCTCCAGCACCATCCAATCAGGACCGAGCTCCGGCACCGTGCAATCAGGACCGAGGTCCCGCGCTGTCCAATTAGGAGCGGCTATCATGGCTGTAAACATGTCAATCTCCTGTCTCCCAGCCCCCCCTCCCACTCTGCACCCCCCCATTTGAAAAAAGAGCAGTGTGGCAGAACTGAAACCCTGGTTCTCTTTCATGGCTAGAAGAGCACTCTTTAGTTTGATTTGTCTCTTATTTCCTCTTTCTTAAGTGCTGCTGTCTAATGCAGGGGTTTGTTATATTTTGCAATTGCGCTTCTCCCCCCACCACCTTTTTTTTATTCTTGTCTGCTACCCTCCACCCCCGAAATGGCACCTTGTCTTTTGTTTGAGTGCCAATCTTTCATTCTGTCCGTCATCTAAAAGCTTTTCCTGACAGGCCCACTCCATCGCTGGCTGGGTGGAATTACACCTTGTGTGAACCATGCAATCCCTGCTCTCCGAACACCATGTTAACCAGGGCTCTAGACTAACTGTTTTCACCATCGTCCCAGGACCGTGCCAAAATATCATTTCAGCTGTCCCAAAGCGAATGTGGGCCGTCCTAATTAGAAATTTTTAGTTCTTCTTCATTATGATTGGTTAAGTCATTCAAAGTGACCTTTGGCATGAATAAAGCATCATGCAAGTAATTAGATTATTAGCAATTATTCTTTTTATTCAAGCATTTATTTAAACGCTTACATTTCATTAAAGATTCTCTGTAAAATCAGAGCATGAGTGAGTGAGTCTGTCTGAGAGAGCGTGTGAGCAATCGGTGTAGGGTTTTTACGTTCCATTGAGGCGGATACGTTTCTCATTCGATAAAATAAAATGTGATATGTTGCGAACGGGAACGCATTTGCGGGGAAAAAAAAGAAAATGCGAATAGAATCAAATCACATGACTGATTAGCTGTTTCCGCTGCCCTGATTAAATGAACGTGAGCAGGATGGTGTTACCAGGGATAAGTGGTCTGAGGAGGGAATAAAAACCTTCCTTTGTCTGATATATTCAAAAAACATAACGGTGATATTAGACTGGAAACAGCAGCGTGGCCTAATGTAGCTCTTTTCAAGATTTGACAAAGGGAAATGTTAACCAAAGGTGGACGACAAGCCTTGGACTATTATGAGGACCAACTTGCCCAATATTAATAACTTCTTGATAGACTCCAATCCATATTTCTAGCTGGTGCCGAAGTGAAAGTGTTATTTATGGACTTGACGTAGGCTTCGTACGTTCATGGATTTATTCGCAGAGCTGATGGAGACGCACATAATTCAATTCAGGGTTCTATGGCATGACGTGGGTTTGTTTAATGTACATACAAGAGGTGCTGAATCGGCAGCATGTCTCATGCATCTCTCTCCCACCCCGCCTCAGATCGCCAGACAGCAGCAGCAGCTTCTGCAACAACAGCACAGAATCAACCTTCTTCAGCAACAGATTCAGGTCAGTGACATCACCGTACCCGCCCACCAAGCCAGTCACATGACACGCCAGGAGTACCGTGGGACGGGCTGCGGGGCTGCGGGGCTGCGGGTTCACGTCCAGTCTGTGCCACTTTGTGACTGTGCAGAGGAGAAGCGCATAGCGGCGGAGGGAAGACGGTAATGTTGGTTGCTTGTTGGTATTGTTGCGGGCCATTGATTGGCCACTTGAACTGAAAGGTGCCTGAAATAAAAGTTTATTTTTCTTCTTCTCTTGCATATAAGTAAGCACTAGCTTCTACCATCACCGTTGCAGTAAGCTGATAATTGGGTCTTGGGTAATTACCATAGGGGGGAAAAAAAGGAGGAGAATAATTAGCACTTCCTAATTAACAAAAAAAAACTAAAACACCTAATGAGCCATGTTTGCATGTCGGTGGAAAAGAGCCTGGAGGTTGGGGATATGGAAAGACACGGTAAACGCCTTAGAAACAGAGGCATCTCCCAGGTGACCACCGCCAAGCCGAGGAAGAGCACGTTATTGTGCAAAAAGTGAGCGGCAGAATAAAAGAGGCTTCTTTCTGGAGGAGCTGCCGTGTTGACATTAGTTTTTCTGGCTTTTTACTAATATTTATGCATTTTCTTAAGCACGTTTTAAATGTTTCATAAAAAGCTGTTGGTTTTAGCCTGGGATTAGAAATTATTTTGGAGGTGTTAGTGTACATAAGGTAGTTCACTACGCTACCCTACTAACTTTTCTCGTCAATGTGGAACTTGTGTCTCAGATTTCTGGTGTAAATTTCCTCAGACAGGAAGTAGGCCTCACTCTGCATAAGAGCGTCTGCTAAGTGAATGCAGCGCAGTGCAATGTAATGTAATGTAATGTAATGTAATGGGGTTTGAGGAGAGTCACGTCTCTGAATGGTCCTGCCATTGTGACCCTGAAAACCAGACCACCCTAAAAATACCTGTCTGGAATGTGTCCCACAATGCACTGCTTTCCCTCCCTGTCCTGCTACCACACGTCTCTTTTGTCAGCTGCCTGGTGCTGCTGGGAAATGTACGAGAGAGACTTTAACAGATCTAATGTCTTAGGTTGGCAAAGAAAGTATCACACATTTTTTGTGGTGGTTGTTGTTGTTTTGTTGCTTTAAATGGAGTTTGACCGAGCAGGGAATCGGCAGCATGTAGTTCTGGAGCTCTATTTGAATTCGAGTGCTTTAATTGTTGAAAAATGCAGTTTGCCTGTAATAACCGGCAGCTTTGTGAGGGTGAAGACAGCCGCTGTGCCGCTATGGCGCTATGGCGCTATGGCGCTTGGGCGTAGCTGGCTCTGACGGAAGCGCTGAAACACCGCTCGGGCGGGGGTTACCCCGCTGTTCTGTACGAACCGTGTTTAGCCTTAAAACCCACCCTCAGAGCAATTACAGCACTGTTTCTAGCTGCAGGGCCTGCTCCCGCTCGCTTTATTTATTAATCATTTATTTCGTTATTTTTAAAATTTATTTATTTTTGTTACATTATTGATGATCTAACTGATTGTGTCTGTGGGTTCTTACAGCCCTAGTGGACAGGGGTCCAGAGAATGCCACACCATGAAAATACCCTGCACGAATTCCACGTTGTGTGTGTGTGTGTGTGTGTGTGTGTGTGTGTGTGTGTGTGTGTGTGTGTGTGAGCAGGGGGGGGCTCTATGAATTTAGTTTTTTCTTTTTCGTCCTTTCTCATCTTTTTTTGTGGTTAATCGGGGAGTGGGGATGTGGAGTGGGTGGGAGATTGAGTCTTTGTCCTTGGAGATTACAATGTCACTTGTTTTAAGATGGCAGATGTTTTGATTACTGCGTCAGGAGCAGCTTATCACTAGTTTAAGCTCAAGGTTTTTTTTTTCTATTTGGCTGCGTCTTCCTGTCAGATTCCACACGGCTCGCGGCTAAGTCCGGCCAGGGAGGGGATTACCTCTGTGGGGTTTCCAGTGAAAACCTAAAACGCCATTAGAGCCCGACGGAGAGTCTGGCCACAATTAAAAGCAAACGCTGACGCAAATCCAATCCGTGACAGAAAAGAAAAGTGTTTTGTTACGTGGGGACAAGTCAATAAAAACCGTCCGGCAGGGCCGCACAAATCCCTGGGTCTTAAACAGAAAACGGAAAGAGAGCGAGAGAGAGAGTAGACATTAAGCAGCGCTTGTCTGGTTCCTGTTTGTTTGTTTTCCATGTTGATCACATGGAACGACTTGACAGGGTACTGAGATAAGCCCCCCCCTCCCCCAGATCCCCCCCCCCCTCCCCCAGATGCAGAGAATCAAGCTTTTTGTGGAGTTTGAGTTTTAGCGCTTTTGTACGGATGGATAGGTTCAGCAGTGGAGTATAATGGGTAGGAACTGGGCTTGTAACCCAAAGGTTGCAGGTTCAATTCCCAGGTAGGACATTGCTGTTATACCCTTGAACAAGGTACTTAACCTGAATAGCTTCAGTATATATCCAGCTGTATAAGTGAATACTATGTAAAATGCTGAAAATTTTTAAATGCAAGTAATGGATGGCAGGAGGTCATGGTCCAGCAACATGAGCAGCAGTGCAGGACATGAGCTGTGGGTTAATAAAACAGTCTTGTGTTGCTGTTGATCAAGCTTTTTTTGGGGAAGGGGGTGGGTGATATTTCCACAGACAAGCAAGGTTAGGGATAATGGACTGAAAACTAATTTAATAAAAATTAACCAGCAGTTAATCACCAGCCCATTGTCACCGCTGTGTCGTTTCCACAGTAACGGCACCATCAGAAACGGCTGACATGAGTGACATTTTGCTTTACACCCTGGAATGATGGGAAAGTACAGCGAGTTAGTGTAGTCAGCTTCAATATTACTTTGACCCTCTGTGTCTGTTTGCAAACATTTTTAATCGATGTGGTTTTGCTTGTTCAACCTTAAAAACATCCCATTTCTTGTCTCTCAAATTTCATATTTGAAAAAATAAGATATTTTGTAAATTGTACTTTAAAAAAAATATATAAAAATAAAATAATCACACAGATCTAAAGTAGTGCATGTGAAGTTTTGAGGAGAATGCAGTTGTAGTCATCAGCCCTGTTGCTCTCTCAGTTAGTCAGGGCAGTGGCTGCAGATTTGGGGCAGTGCTATGTGTGATCTTCCCCACCCTGCCCTGTACTCTGATGTACCCTTCCCCACCCTGCCCTGTACTCTGATGTAAAAGACAGCTCCAGAGGTCCTTGTTCCTGGAATTCCTACACAGTGAGCCTGGTACAGTCTCCACTCGCGGTGATGCCGAATCTCTGCTAATCTCAAACTAATTCAGTTCATTAAAGTAAATGAAAGTCATACAGCCATGATTAAAAATAGCCCCCGCTGTCCTGAGATGTACAGTGGCATTAAGCAGTCCAACACACAAACTCCGCCTCCAGGACTCTCCTCTATACACACAGCGTCGCGGTCTCTGTACACCGTCGAAACTGAGCACCGAACTGCGTCAGCCTTCCCAGTCACCGCCTCACTCCTCCTCGGCATTATCCTCTCCCTCTCTTCCGTGGTGGCCTTTGAAGATTGCCTGCAGTCCTCGATCAGTCCCGACATTTTCAACTCCGGGGAAGAGCGATGGTAAACTTTGTTGCAGCAGATCCGACGGACATTCCTGAGCATATGTTGCAAAGGCGTCTCCATGGTGACAACCACAAACAAAATTATGTCGACGAGACAATTCGTCAATATTATCAAAACGAGCAGCAGGAGTGCCCTGAAAAATATCCAGCCCGCTTCCCCGTCCCACCACAGACACACGGTGCATGGAAAAACAAAAGACAAAAGCCTGACACAACAAAGTACATTAAAATTAACAAATACAAACACGAGAGACAGCTGGACTACATGTCGCCATTATAGTGCCGCGATATGGAATATATATGGATGCGTGGACAGGTGGAGGTTTGTGGGTCGGTGGCGGGGGGAGGGGGATACTTCATGTGCAAGTACAAACAAAGGAATTATTTACTCCCCAAGCGGTCCTACTGGACTGTCACTTTAAATGCTGGGCAAAGCAAGTAGCTGAGATCCCTGGGCCAGAACAAACCGGATGCATCTAATCAAGGACAGAAGTGCCATTGTGACATCACAATCACGCTCCCATTATGACAGACCTGATTGTGTCTTCACTTTGTCCTTGCAACCTTTTCTCTTCTCTGGGAGTTATCTGAACCCTGATGATTATATGATCCATTGTCCCAGACCCCGACTCAAGTCAATCTGAACACTGATGATTATATGATCCATTGTCCCAGACCCCGACTCAAGTCAATCTGAACACTGATGATTATATGATCCATTGTCCCAGACCATGACTCAAGTCAGGCTTGTCCTGATTAGGTATTCTCTCAAAACTGGTAACTCTCAATTGCTTTATTGATTCAAGTGCACACTGTGGCCGCATAAGGCATGAGATCCTGATGTACGTTTAAATTCTTTTTATTCGTTTTCGTCACGCGTGAAAGCCACCACACATTAACGCGGAGGCCTTTTTTTATTATTGATGGTAATAACTCGCAATAAACAGGGGGAGGAGGGGAAAAAGAGAACTGCTCGGCACATTTTCTTGATTTTGACATGAACGCTGGCTGGTAGAATTGGAGAAGTGTTGTACATTTCCACTGGTGTGGGGGGAGGGGAGTGGAGGGGGGGGTCCTGTTTATACCGGGGTTTTAATACAGCCTCTTAAACACACACTTATTGTGCTCGTCTGGTTCTACTTATCAAATCCAGATCTGCTTTTCCTTTGCCTGCTGCTTTTCGGACTGGGGGGGGGTGCACACCACGCAGCCTGCCACGCCCCCCGCCCCTCCCCATTGGTTGAGCCTGCTGTGTAGAGCTGGTGGTTCAGGCTGTAAAACATACAGGGTTTAAGAAGCTGTGTTTAATGGCATTTCATTGGCTCTTTCCAGAATCTGTAGAGATTTATGTTAGATTCCCACTGTGTCCCATCCTCTCCAGTTTATAAAGTCCTGAGGAATGGCGGGGAGATTTGAATTTATTAGTGTTGGGGGGGGGTTGGGCGGGTGAGGGAGAGACTGGGAGACAGGGTGCATACCCAAGGCCTGAAGCTGGATACAGCCTGATGGAGGCTTAATCTGCTGTGAATCATATGTGTGTGTGTGTGTGTGTGTGTGTGTGTATGCGCATGTGTGCATGTGTGTGTGAGTGCAGTTATGTGCGTGCGTGTGTGTGTGTGTGTGCCGGTATAAGATGAGATGATTTATTGGCTTTTATATGCGCTGTGTAAAGGGTAAGCATTGCTAACACAATGAGTGGCAGCTGAGGGCAGCAGCAGCCCCAGGGGGCGTGTCTTTGTTCCTCAGGTTCTGACAGGCATCTGTCTCTCCTAAATGAGCCCTTAATTTCTCTCATATGTCCTCCCAGACCCCAGCGGCGGGGCGCGTTAGCGGCGGGGCGCGTTAGCGGCCGCCGAGGCTCCAGCGGCGCAGGAGACATTCCTGGGGCACGGCTCTGCTACAGGGCTAATTGATAGCCTCAGTCAGTCAGACAGCCCCCACCCTGCATCCAGCTCTATTGGCTTACTTCCACACAGCACAGGACACGCGTGTGACACGCGCACACGCTGCGCTTCGGTGTTGCATTATGATTTATCGTTCTAGATTTCTGCTGTGTTGGCGTTACGCAGGCCGTTAAGCTGAAGCACATGAAGCTGGGTTCATTTTTTCTTTCTTGTCGAGTGGCTTTGTTGTTAAGCTGCACAGAGGCTGGAAGTATCATTTTGTAGTCGGTGTCTAGCGATTGTAAAGAAAGAAAAAAAAAGATCACAATTTATAGGGGCCGGTCGTACCTCAGCTGGCTTATGAAATACTCCACCCCTGATGCGTCTTACTGCCTTAAGGGTCATAAATCTCTTTTTTTTTTTTGCGAGTATTGAGGAAGGTTAAGGAGCAGAGCGATGGCTGCGTGCTGTGGACAGTTGCGTAAGGAGAGCTCGGAGGGGTTTTTACGTGCGCGCCCATCTCTCAGTGTGGCAAAATGGTGATAGAATTCACAGGGGAAGCGGAGTGAAAAGCAACTCTGTGTGAGGAGGCTTCAGCCGCCCCCATTATCCAACACTGGCTCCTTTGTGCCCACGTATTTGTTTTTGAAAGAAAACAGTGCTCCTTGTTCCCTCTATTTGGACCTGAGAAAAAAGCCGTGTCCTCCTGCTCCGATTGGCTATAAATCATCTGCCTTCTTTCTCTCATTGGCTATTAGTCACTTGCCTTCTTCTCCGATTGGCTGCTAATCACCTGGCTCCTGATCCGATTGGCTGCTAATCACCTGGTTCTTCTTCTGATTGGCGGCTAATCACCTGGCTCCTGCTCTGATTGGTTGTTAATTACTGCCCACATTGCCGCCAGCTGATATGTGATGAGGTCATGAAATGTCACCGCCCCATTCTGTTCAATTATTTTATTTGGGGGTGACTCAGGGTGCCCCTGTAAAAGCAGGGTGTGGTCCGACCCGGTGGTGGGAGGAGAGAGCACCCCCTTAAACCTCTTACATGTCCTCATTTATCCCGCAGTAATGGGGCTCTAAACAGACCCCAGTCTCTATCTGCAGCCACAGCACTTTAATCATTAAGAACTGTAATTACTTCCAAGATATTGTTTGCTACTTTTGTTCAAGACATGCTCAGAGCAACATAATTGTGAATAATTTAATAATTAGCCTTGGATAAGTTTGCACCGTAATTCCACTCGTTGTTCGCTGGGTTTTGTTTTTATCCGCAAATGATCCTTCAAGACAAAGGATTACCTTGTTAATGCACTGCATGAATATCCCAAAATATTTTTAGAGAGAGTAAGTACCCAATTATCTTTACCAGCTGAATACTGCGAATGCTATTGAAGAGCAATGATCTGCATGTTTGTTTTTTTTAAAGCGTAAAAACGGAAATTAATTCACAGTGCAAACATCCAGAATTATCCACCCTTACAAATAGAAAGACAGGGTGATCTTGCATTCTGTTGGATTGTGCTTGTATGTTTGTGGCTTGTATGTTAGCTGCTTGTATGTTAGTGGCTTGTATGTTTGTGGCTTGTATGTTTGTGGCTTGTATGTTAGCTGCTTGTATGTTCGTGGCTTGTATGTTGGCAGTGCTGGCTGACTCCTGCTGTGGGGGGATTAAGTGATGAAGATTTCTCCCGGCGAGACGGGATAAAGGAATGCACTGACCTGACTCATTAGCCCCTTGATTTAATATATTGACACTTGGGTACAAATAATTCCATTTAGTGGCCTCATCTAGAGGAGGGATCAATTTAATTAGTTAGAAAATGTGAATTCTTGTCAGGAGCCAGAATAAATGCTGACGTTAAAATAAAGTAAATAAATTTGAACAATAAAGCAATAAACCCACCCCCCCGCCCCGGTTAAAACTTAATGACGCACAAAAACGGCTTAATAGATACAACCTCAGCAATGGGCCCCGTGTTTGGAGAATTAATCTAAGTGGACGAGCAGAGAACTGCGATGTTGCCGCCTTTGTTTAAACAAATGTGTACATTATGAATGCAAACAGTGGCTGTCAAGGCCATCCGTGAGGGCTCCAGTCTCCTTCATTGGCTTGCTATTGGAGGGAGGATCGCTATGGGTGTCTGAGAAGCCTTTCCGAGTGCCTTTATCCGCCTTTATCCGCTCAGTGCACCGCTTAGGCTATATCTGCTATCGCTTTAGGTTAACAGGGGAGAAGGGTGTCATTTTTTTTGTTAAACATTTATTTTTTTCTTTTTGTGCACAGTTTAATCGAAGAAATATATTCAAAAGTCATTCGGTTTTTTTCATTCTAGTACCACCTGGCTTCTCTGACTAATGCTTGCTGGCAAAGCCGACCCTTAAGCCTTAATGCTGTGTTTTAAAGGTGTGTTTTTAATGGAGAACGCGGACCCTTGCCAAAATCACAGCCTGAGGTGTGTTTCTGTACAACCTAACCCTTGGCTGTTTCGCCAGTGAAAGTGTGTAGACAGACACAGGTCAATTGTTAATGTTAATTACACCACATTTCCCAGAATTACTTTTTTTGTGATTAACAGCACGGCGGTAGCCCCCTCCAGCTTACGTTCCAACACCTTTGTAGCCGCTGTGTGTTAATTAAGAGGCTTGATCATGTGAGGGGCTTTCATATGGACAGTTATAATGTGTGAAGTCACACCTGGGTCTCTGCCATTAATTAGTTACCTGAGGGGATTCCTAAACAAGCGGTGGGAGCCAATCTGCGGCATGAATATGAGCTCTTACTGGATGTAATTAAGGAGTAATTAACCAAAGATAAGGTTGGTTCCTCTCGAGTGCTTAATTGAGGAAATTGCGTGGCTAAGTGCTGTATGGGTCAGATAACGTTGTGCTTGTCACTTTTGTAATGCACTGCAGACAATGTAGTGCTTTGAGGCTCATGTTTTTTAGCTCAGTTTAAAAGCTAGATCTGCTGGAGCGCTCTGAGTCATGTGTTGTTCAAAGGCTCAGCTGAGTGTAGGATAGAGCTGAAGCTCGCTGCTGTTTTTGTTTTTAAATGTCATTCTGTGGGATAGAAGAGCGATGCTGAAAGTATGTTTTAAAGCTCAGATCTGTGTAGAGTAGCAGCTGCTGCTTGAAGCATGTTTTTTAAAGTGAGATCTGTGTGGGATAGAGGCAGCGCTGCTGAAGCTCATGTTTAAAGCTCAGATCTGTGTGGGATAGAGGCAGTGCTGCTGAAGCTCATGTTTAAAGCTCAGATCTGTGTGGGATAGAGGCAGCGCTGCTGAAGCTCATGTTTAAAGCTCAGATCTGTGTGGGATAGAGGCAGCGCTGCTGAAGCTCATGTTTAAAGCTCAGATCTGTGTGGGATAGAGGCAGTGCTGCTGAAGCTCATGTTTAAAGCTCAGATCTGTGTGGGATAGACGCAGCGCTGCTGAAGCTCATGTTTAAAGCTCGCGCTCACGCACGCACACACATACTCGCACACACACACACATACTCGCTCGCACACACACACACACACACGTGAACAGTGCCTACTGTTTGCACCCAGCCTGCAGTCAGAAAGGGGGCCCGTGTTTTCTTTGGGCTTGGGTGGCAAAGCCAAGCTTTCAGCCCACTGCTGTAAAAAGGCCTTTTTTCGGCTGCCCTCCCTGCTCTCCCTGCTCTTCACTCAAAGGCCTGTTTTGTCCCACACTTTCTTTCTTTCTCTAATAATTTTTTTTTTCACACACAGGTTTTCTTTAAACAGTTTTTTTTCCATAATTATTTTTGCCCGTCACTGGGCACGCACATGACATCGGAGCGCGTTTTAAAGTCCCCGCACACTCGCGCGCCTTACAATACAGTCCCTCAGAACAATCCCGCTTTCTGCCCGACGACACAGTCGCCTCTGTTGTTTTCACAAGCCCCAGCAGCTGGGGGCCGATCGCAGAGACAACGGCCTGGTCTGTCCGCTCTCGCCGCAGGCACAGGAAGAGGGGGATCTGTGCCCCAATTCTTCCAGCCTCACTGTGGAACCCACCAGTGATTCCATTACGGGTGGTCCCACTTCACAACTTAGCTCTCCTGCTCGATGAAGAGCTTTTACTAAATTTGTAGTGTTAAGTTTCTAGAGACTCTGAATCACTCAGTGTATTTTTTGCACATTGGTACAGTGTGTGTGTGTGCCTGCGTGTGTGTGTATGTGTGTTTCTGAATTTTCTGTCAGGTTTTATATTTTATATCTTTATTTGTCAAAAAATAAGCATCTATTATTTAAATGCATCATGTAAAATTACTTTGTTTCATAAACATAGTTGATCAGCACAGAAAGGACCTTTCCCTGCTTAAATATGGATATTCAAATATTGAAATAAATCAGATTATTATCATAAATCAGATTATATATTTACACCCTGAATAGGTATATATTGTCATGATTTTTAAGGAAGAAGTTTAATTTGAAAGTTTATCTTGAGTGAAGGAATAAATAAATCCTGTCAAAAAAAAAAAGAAGAGATTTCCGTAAAATGACCTTGTTTTTCCCCGCAATATAAAAAAATAAAGTTCTAAAATAAGGAGACACTTGTCTTGATGCCCTTAAAGCCCATAATAAGTCACCTTTGATTACAGGTAAGCTACAGGTAAGCTCCTCCTTTCCTTCTTTGACTCCAGATCTTTGTCATTGCGGTTCACTGAGAAAAGGGAGCGCCTTGTGACTGCACACTCATCTGCGCGCGCACGTGCACGTGCACACCCACACTTTTATGGAAACACATACACAAGACGCACATTTATACACACTGGTATTGTACGTATACATGTCATGTATATGAGGGGTAACGCCCGTGGCCACAGACTGGCCTGTGTGTTTGTTTACCTCTTTCTATTTCCTCATTAGCCCTGCTGTTTGAGGGGCTCCCTGTGGAGTTCACCCGTTTGCTGCAAGCATTTTTAATTTCATGACCAGGCCTTCTATCCTTTTCCATTGTTCTGAGAAGCAGCTCCTGTCCCAGCCCCGTGTTGTAGCTTCTGCTTATCTCAATTAAGAGTGAGAAAGTGGTGGTGATTATAAATAATAAAATAATAAAAGGGGAGATGGAGAAGGCTTTTCTTTTTTATGAAAGCCACACATACACACGCCATGCAAATGAAAAATAAAAACTCACAAGTTCAAAGAGAGAAGACCCTGAAGCTTATTTTTGATATTTTATATTCAATGCAAACCTTAATTGCTTAAAATATTTACAAACTTAAATTACATTTTAGGTCTTTGAGGCTGTACAAGAACTTAAGTACATATTTCGGGTGAGTCTACATCCGTTTTGCGTGTGTAGTTTTAAGCAGTGTATTAATTTTCTACTTCTCTGGAACATTTCTCCCCTTTCTGTTTGATTCTGCAGAATTTCATCTTAATCCAGTTATTGTTTTGTTTTTTAATAACAAGCCTTGCATTGCACTTTGCAGGCTGATAGCATCTCTGCCTGTTTCCTGTCATCAAAAACAAAGCCATCATCAACCTTTTTTTTTATTACATTTTTTTTTTAACTCAAGGTGAATGATTACTCAGAGCAGGATTGTACGAGAAGATTTCAGGAGTGTCGCATTCTTGCGTTGTTTCTGGAAGATTCTTCCACAGGCCGGCCAGAGACTGTGCGTGGATGTCAGGCTGTGGGGGTGGGGGTGGGAGCTGGCAGGAGAGAGACATACCCTCTTTTCTGATGCTGTGCTACTTAATATAAACGTGTTGGAATGGTCTCCAAGAGAGCTTGCTGTACTGTGCAAGGAATTTGCGTTAAAATAAGTCGTCTATGGGTTATTTCTCCAGACGGTGTGACCTCGTTGGCACGTCTGATTGGTCGGCTCCCCAGCCTCACACCCGCCCTGCGACGGTTACCGCAGTTACGCTTCCGCCAAGAACGTCCCTCTCGCCTGAGTCCGCCCACTTCAACGTCGAAAGACCATTGCGTGTTTGCTTGGCTCTCTCAGCCTTCGAAAAGAATGGAGATTGAGTTCCCGTGGCTGTAGATGTTAATCTCTTACCTGTCAGTTAGAACAGGCATTTCCTGGCGCTGCTAAATCCCAAGAGTCCTGGGATTGGGGGTGGGCTGGGTGCAGGGGTAGGGGGTGAGCGATTTGGCGGGGGGGGGGCAGACAAAGACCCCCCCCCCGAGACCACCCGTTTCTTTTCCTCTCTCCATCACTGAACATACGGAACACTGGGGATAGCTTTTGTGCGTCTGTGGGGGCGGGGGAGGGGGAGGTTAACAGGTAAGAGGTCCACATTGATCCGTGGGGCTGCCCAGCGCCATCTTGGATTAAGGCCGAAGGGATTGGGTCCTGCGTTTATGGAAAAATAACTGGGGGAGGTGAAGGGGACAGTTTGCGAAGCGAGAGCCACGCTTTCCTGTCGGAACGCTCCGGCACGTTCTTAAGGAATTGAGATCAGGAAAAGAAAATTAGCCGGAGACTCAGCAGGCCCACGGAAAGGATCTGCTCGGTGTCTCTCCCACCAGGTCAGTCTCTGGTAGGACTGCTTTGAATGACCCCACAGAGCGTCCAGTTCAGGCAGTTTTTACGTGCTCTATGTGGGTGCCGAGGGGAGTGTCCACCGCCCTTATAGATGTACGTCCTTGACCTGCGTAAGGCACCTGGGTTTAGGTGGCTGGTGGTATTGTTGCACTACAGAGCGACCTCACTTAGCTTACGTATCCTAATGTAATGATCAGGCCCGTCACCATGGAGACCATCACAATGCACTACAGAGAATCACATAGATCAGCATGTAAATGTATTGACCCCCCGCCCGCCCCGCCCACAGCGTCCAGTATTTCATGTATTCCTCTATTTAAAGTCGGATAAACTTGTGTCTCTCGCAGGTGGGCTGTGTGGGATGTTATTCCCGGGACTTACCAACTTAATAACAGCCATATGATATAAAGGCTTGAACACAAACACATTCAGGTAGCGCTTTAGAAGTGTGTAATTCGATATTGTACCTGCGACCCCCCCCCCTCCCCCCACCAGCAGTGTTTCAGTTGCAAGAAAATAAAATGAGGCAAAAAAAAAAAAGTAATTTTACGAGAGACAGTCTTCTCCTCCCTCCATCTTATCTGTAAAACGCTGAAAGCATTTAAGACGTGTATGAGCAGCTCTCCTCTCTCACCCTTTAAACATAAACGGTGTAAAAGTCCCACAGTGATGGTTTGCGGAAGATCAAACTCAGTTTTGAAGTGGGGGCAGCAGGAGAGACAGCCCTGCCCCCCCCCCCCCCCCGTCCTCCCACCGAGTAGCGCTGTCTCCTGTCACCATGACAGCTGATCCCATCTGTACACGAGTGGGGGGGGGGGGTTCTTACCTGAAGCCCGTTTAAACCTTTCCACACCTGTTAATTTCACTCTTATATGTAATTGATTACCACCTGACCAAGAGTCTTTTGAAATACATCCTGGATATTGGAGTCAATTTTAGAAAGAGACTTCTGTTGTATATTCAGAACAAAATTTCCCGTATTTGTTTTCCATGTTGCTTCGTCGCGTGTTTTTGTGCGGGATCTGTCCGAGTGTTTTCAACTTTAACCAGCATCTAAACAGTTCAAATATTTAGAATGTGTATTGACTCATCTGGTTAGTATAACTGTTATTTTATTCAGCTGAAACCCAGGAGTAGCTGGTATTGTGCAGTGTTCTAAAAGCCTGGTGCTCACATAAATACATTTCTTATTGATGAGCCGATAATTTCACCAAGCTTACAGGTGTGCTGTGTCCCAGGTTTATTCCAGCAAGCTTACAGGTGTGCTGTGTCCCAGGTTTATTCCAGCAAGCTTACAGGTGTGCTGTGTCCCAGGTTTATTGCAGCAAGCTTACAGGTGCGCTGTGTCACAGGTTTACTTCAGCAAGCTTACAGGTGTGCTGTGTCCCAGGTTTATTGCAGCAAGCTTACAGGTGTGCTGTGTCCCAGGTTTATTCCAGCAAGCTTACAGGTGTGCTGTGTCCCAGGTTTATTCCAGCAAGCTTACAGGTGTGCTGTGTCCCAGGTTTATTGCAGCAAGCTTACAGGTGTGCTGTGTCCCAGGTTTATTCCAGCAAGCTTACAGGTGTGCTGTGTCCCAGGTTTATTCCAGCAAGCTTACAGGTGTGCTGTGTCCCAGGTTTATTCCCCCTCCAGAACAGGAGCAACATTTATATTTTCTGCGGAGATTATTTAGTTATCCGTGAATACATGATTGACAGGTGTGTTTGGTATGGGGGCTTTCAGCGAGAGGCGAAGGGTCTTTGTTCTTCAGACACACTGGAGCGCACAGAAAGAACCGGGGAGAGGCGAGGCGCCGTTTATACCTCGCTCTGAAGCAAGTAAACAGATTGAGGTTTTGTGGAACGGAGAAGCCAGTTGGGCAATGGGGTTATGGGTGTTATTTTTTGTGTCGGGTGGGGTGGGGTGGGGGGGGTTTAGGTGCGTAGGTCATCAGTATCGGTGATGTATTGAAAGCAATTGCCCCCCCCCCCCCCCCCACTCATACACCGCTGCCAAATGTGTGGCGCCTGATTACTGCAGATGCTTCTCTTCAGGTATTCTTAATGTGGGCCCTTTGGGAGCAGACAATAGCACCTGCTCCTCACAAGCTAGCGGCCCGTTAGCCTGTTAGCCCGTTAGCCCATTCATGTATCTTTAATGAAGCCGCGGGGCAGATGGCGGAATGAGACCCTATCGAGCGCTCGGCACCTCTTAAGACAAAAGCTGAGGCGCAGCGGCGCAACAATGCAGCCTGCTTACCGCATGCAAGTAGCTCTGCGGCCCGCGCGCATCTGTCGTTCCCCCACACTTTCCCCAACATCGGCCCAATTAACACACTGTGGGCACTGAGCCGGCTGGCACCGCCGCCCGAGGGGTAACCCTTTCAGGGGTTTAGGGAGGTGCCCGGTGAGGAGGGAAGGAGATCCGCCCCCCCCAAAGTAAAATCTCTCATGCGGTTGGGCTCGAGCTGATAGCGTGGTTACTGCAGGGCTGCTGCACGGCTTGTCATTCACAGTCACTGTTGAGTACATAAGCCTATATCTTACAATCTTGCATTGTTCCAGTGCTGTTGGAGTACGTTAGCTCCGTGTCGCAAAGTTTCCACCTGACTTTATTTTCTGAAATCTGCTCAAAGTGAGACCGAATGGCGCCGTTTCTCTTCTTATTTGGCATTTTGAGGAATGTCAGTTTGATTGTCGCCATGCCCGAAAGCAGATGCCCACGTTATCACTTGAGAGCTGATCAAGGAACATATTTCCCATGTCCGTATCACAACCTCACTCGAGTGTCAAAACAGACACCAGATCAGCACTTTTTTTTAACACGAGCCGACAACAATCACAGTGAGAATAGGACACTGTGAAAGGATTTGAATCCGGGACCTTCTTGCTGTGAAGCGACAGTGCTATCCACTACACCACCGTGCCGCCCAAATCGCAGGATACTGAAGCATTCTATTGCCGTAGATACAGACCTGAGTGTAGCCCACATGTGAGAAGTATTGAAGGCCAGGCCTCACTTTGATTTGATTGGTGGAGTGTTGCGCACTCCCGAGTGAGGTTTGATTTGATTGGTTTAAAAGGGCTGAAGATTTATCCGATTGGGGCTGCGGCAGCCCAGTAAACAGGGCTCTCTGTCTTGTTACCCACAATGCAGTGGGGTTTCCAGCTTGGTTCTCTGTGCTGTTGACCGTGAGCCATGTCGTGACATTAATTAAGACATTTTCCATGTACAACGTGTGCATTTTTGCTGACCTGTGGGAAAGGATTTGGCCCGAGGCAGCTTCAGAGTGAGCCTTTCTCGAAAAAAAATAGACATGTAATAAAAAAAGCTAACTGTTTCAAAAGTTTTGAGGAATAATCAAATAAATGTGAAATGTGGAAGAAGGTTAACACCTTTGCTTTTTTTTTTTCTTTCTTTTTAAAAATTTGTAGTTATGAGTTTTATTAGCAGTGTAAGCAGAAAATGAATGATTTCACTTGAACTGGCTTCCAGTCCGGTGAATTGAGTGATCTGATAGGCCCGTGAGTGGGGGATTAGACTCAGTTTGAGGGGGCTTTCGCTGCGTGGTTGGGTGAAATGCGGGACGATCATAAGCAGGCTTACCTCAGCTATAACGGGGGCTCAAACGGGCGCTGGATCTGTGTTGATTTCACGCTCGGGTGCGGTGGCGGTAATTGAGCCAGCCCCGGGGCTTTTATTGCATCGGGCTGATTTTAAAGAGGGAAACTGAACAGAGAAACATACTGTAGGGTGTTTATTTTCGTATAGGCGACCTTTATTAACCCCCCAGTTCCCAGGCGTGTTCTCCTGGAAGATGGAGGAGGGGTGCGGGGAATGCTTTGGGGGTGGCATGGGGGGGGGGCGGTTCGACTCTCACCTGGGCATGGTATTTTCAATTCATCCTGTGCCATTCCGAAAGGTGCATGGGTGGGGATAGGGGTGGGGTGGGGGTGGGGGTGGGGGGGGGCGGGGAACCCTACTTTAAATTCCCAAACCACTTTAAATTCCCAGGAGGAATAAAACAGTGCAGCTGTAGCACAGAGAGGAAGCAGCCGGGACATTCATATCCAGTAACTGTGCAAAGAGGCTGATCAAACAAATGATTCGCATTTTCGACTTTTAAAAGATATTAGAGTGTATCTACCCACAGTACCCAGAGCTTAGCTAGTCTTAGCTTAGCGCAGTTTCTGGAGTGGGAGTCCGGGGGGTCCAGAAACGGTTTGGGGGAGGATTCGTGGATTATCTGTATTTCCCCGTGTTTTATGAGTCCCGGTTCACCACAGTCCTGTGGGAAGCAGGGAATCAGCCAAACGCAGAAGGTTACTAACGGCAGGCGCGAAGCGCTGAGGCAGGTTGAGGGCTAACGTACGATGTAGCGTCCCACGGAGCGTGGCGGCACGCGTTAAAGTGAAATACGGCCAACGGGCTCCCCCCGTCAGGCCTTTTCCTGTTCAGCGCGGCTGAAAGCAAGTCGCCGTAAATCAGCGATCTCCTCGCGGCTTTTTATTATCTTTATTAATCTTCTTCCGAAAAAATATTAAACAGTGGGGTTGTATTTCTGAGCCATACCTTACGTGGTTGCCATGGGTGCAGGGGAAGCAGCCTTGTGAGAGTCCGATTTGTTTTCCGTTTTTTCCGCCATGAGTCCCACCCGACATCTGACCTCGAGCGTTGTAAAGTTCTGGTCGTGTCATGACTGTACACGGAGTTACATCACCATCTCTCTAGATAGCGTGCATCTGTTTCCTGAGGCATCTCTCGGGCCCTTTGACTTTCTGAACTTTGGGGAACAAGATTTTGCCAATGCTGTTGTTTTGTGTGTTATGTTAAGTTCAGAAATGACTCGTAATGTTGAGTAATACATTTTTTTCAAAATGCAAACCCTCGCTCAAATTGCAATGAAGACTCATTGTGTTTAGATTGAATAGATCCTTTGGCTTTCCTGACTGAAATGTACCGAGTCCCAGTGGGTTGATCTTTCAGGATTACTGTAGAGTTTCCCTTGGCCTACATCTGCGCCCCTGTGTACCCATAACCCCATGACCCTGTGGTGGGGGCATAGACCTGCATATTTAACGAGACAGGAAAGCACGCCCTCAGCCAGCCCTACTGGAAGTAAGCCCTACTGCATGCAAAAGATTGGAGCTCCCATTAAAATGATTGGGGTTATATTCTTTGAAGGCAAAATTAAACTTCGCCGATGATATTTTTAAACTCGATGAACGATCGTTATGTTTCATATGAAAAGCAGATTGTGAAATATTTTCACAAAACAATCACCGTTTAACAAACTGTTACACATAAAGAAACTTATGATCACCGATTTGGTTTTTTTTGGTTGTCAAATGAGCTCGGTTTTCTCCGTTGAATTCAACGGGGCAGAAAGCTCTTTTGCGCTCCTTTATATGCTATGGGTGGGGGGTGTAAGACCCGTATCCAGAGCAGCATGCCTTTGACCTGGGGGTAAGAGCCAATGAGATGATAGCTCATGCCTTTGACCTGCGGGTAAGAGCCAATGAGATGGCTCTGAAGGGGGGTGGGGCAAGGGTGCCGTACCGGTCTTTTGGGCAGGGCTGCCCAACCCTATTCCTGGAGATCAACCATCCTGTAGGTTTTAACTCCAAACACACCTCTTTTAACAGCTAGAGATCTAGTTCAGCTGATAATGAGTAGAATCAGGTGTGCCAAATTAGGGTTTGAGTGAAAACCTACAGGAAGGTAGATCTCCAGGAATAGGGTTGGGCAGCCCTGCTATAGGGGTTTTATTTCTGTGTGCTGCGCAGCTCACACAGATCTGATCTGATCCCTCTCTCTCCCCCTCCTCTCTCTCCCTCTCTCTCTCTCTCTCTCTCTCTCTCTCTCTCTCTCTCTCTCTCTCTCCCCCTCTCTCTCCCTCTCTCCCCCTCTCTCTCTCTCTCTCTCTCTCTCTCTCTCTCTCTCTCTCTCCGCTGTGCAGGTCCAGGGTCACGTGCCCCCCCTCATGATCCCAATCTTCCCCCATGACCAGCGAACTCTGGCAGCCGCTGCCGCCGCCCAGCAGGGCTTCCTCTTCCCTCCAGGAATAATGTACAAGCCAGGTATCCCCCCTTCTCGCTTTCCTCTTTCTCTCTCTCCTCTTTCCCGCTCTCATTCTTTTTTTCTAGGTATTTTGACAGCTTTGACAGTGTGGAATAAAATGGCCGCCTCTGCCCAGCACTTTCTTTTCTCACGCGTTACACCTTCCTCCCAGAAACGATATACATTACGCATTCAGTAGCTTCAGTCTTAAGCTACTTTTCATTTTCCCCGCGACACGTGGTGTGGCAAGCCATCCCGCCGGACGAAACCACCCCTTTTTACCCTCGCAGTGCCCGGGACACACCTCTCACCCCGTCGGAGCCCGTGACGTGTGACCTTGGTACCGAGGGCCCTCCCAGCCTGCAGCGTGGGCCAGGAACATTAAGGAACTGGGCGGGGTTTACATGCGGAACAATAGATTGCATATACCAGCGCAGGAATGTAAACAGCCTGTCAACATGAAGGCGTCTCGGGTGTCTTTATAATCTTGCGAACGAGGGAAGTTACACAGTACATCTGCTGTGAAGACATACAGGGAGAGGGAGAGAGAGAGAGATTTCTTGGGGGGTAATGGGAGGGAGATATTCCCTGGGGGAGAGGGATGGAGGTATTCCCTAGCAGGGGGGGTGGGGATATTCCCTGGTCTATTCGCCACCTGCTCACACAGTGTGTTCTTACCCCTCTGTTTTACGTTGCATTCCTGAGCACTTTGAGTGGGCAGTGGGGGACTGTCATTGCACCGTGCTTTAGTCATTCTAGTTCAATAGTTTAATGGATGCACTCTGTGTGTTTACTGGCTCTGTGCGTTTACTGGCTCTGTGCGTTTACTGGCTCTGTGCGTTTACTGGCTCTGTGCGTTTACTGGGGACATTGAACGGGAGAGCAGAATGACAGGAGCATATCTCTGGGACTCTCAGCAGGGACGGATAAATTCTTCCTGCTGTGTGTGACGCACAGCTGGGGCCTGACCCTCAGGGCTCCGCCCCTGACACCCTCATGTGTGACCCGTGTGCAAACATGGCCGCCTGTTTGTGAGGACATTTCCTCACGTTTTTAAGGACATTGAGCGTGATGTCATGGTGAAGCAAGGGGTGTGGAGAACTCTTTGGGGTTTGTGTGTCTGAAGAGAACATACAGTGTGGTATGGGGGTTGGGGGGGGGGGGGGGGTGTTAAGTGGAGGAGGAGTAGAGGGGTAGAGAAAGGGTGTTGGGGATTGAAAGGGGGGTGAATGGATTGGGTATAGGATGGGTGTATAGATGAGTGTGGAGATTGGGTGTAGGGGGATGGGAGGTGTTGGGTGTAGGAGGGTGTAGATATTGTGTGATATTGTGTGGTATAGGGGCTGTTTAGATAGGATAGGTGTATGATAGATTGCCTGTAAGGGGGATGGGAGGTGTAGGGGGGTGTAGATATTGGGTGTAGGAGGGTGTAGATATTGGGTGTAGGGGGTGTTGTGGTGTGTTTCCGCTCTGCTGTTCTTGCTCAGCTCTTTCTGTGTTGGGATGAGTGGAACAGCAGCCCCCAGGTGGTTTGGTGTGGTTCGGGGGGGGTGTGGGTGCAGTTCCCTGTTCCTGCCCCAGCATGCAGCTGACACCCTTTGTGTTTCGGAGCAGAATCGCCCCGTTCTCCTCACGCACACAGCATTCCAAATCCCAAAACAAAACAAAAAAACACACACAAGCCAAACGGCTCCAGTGTTGCCCAATACCCCAACATCCTCTTTGTTAAAGTCCCAGCATCCTTTATGAACACTCAGATCAGACCCTGCTGGGTTTGGCTAAAACAAAGCTTACAGGAGCTTCCTCCTTTTATCAGACTAGCAAAACATGCGTGACAAGCTACAGATCTGCAAGGAGCCGATAGAGAGAGGGAAAGAGTGAGAGAGAGAGGGAGGGAGGGAGGGAGAGAGAGAGAGAGGGACGGAGAGAGATGTTGAGAAAAGGTGACTGAGAGCGAGAACATGTACTCTCAGACTTGTGGATCTGTGTCAGATGTGTCCTTGGAGGGGAATCCCCCTCCTTCAGCATCCCACCATTTTGTTTTAATTTCAGCCTTTGATTTGTTGTTGGCTCCTCATCAATAACTCACCAAAGCGCCTGGGGGGAGGAGGTTCTGTAGCTGGCAGGTGAGGCTGTGAACTCACCTGTTCTGTATGCACATGTAGGTGTGTGTAGATATGTGTGTGTGTGGGAGGGGGGTTCTGTACCTGGCAGGTGAGGTGTGTAGGTATGTATGTGAGTGGGGGTGGGGTGGTTTTGTACCTGGCAAGCGAGGTGTGTAGGTGTGTGTGCGTGCATGTGTTTGAGTGTGGGGGGCGTTGTATAACAGGCAGGTGAGGGTGTAGATGTGTGAGAGGGGGGTGTGTGGGAGTGAGGGTGTGTAGGTGTGTGGCAGTGCGGGGGTGTAGGTGTGTGAGAGGGGTGTGTGTAGGTGTGTGGGAGTGAGGGTGTGTAGTTGTGTGGCAGTGCGGGGGTGTAGGTGTGTGGGAGGGGGGTGTGTGGGAGTGAGGGTGTGTAGGTGTGTGGCAGTGCGGGGGTGTAGGTGTGTGGCAGTGCAGGGGTGTAGGGGTGTGTGTAGGTGTGTGGGAGTGAGGGTGTGTAGTTGTGTGGCAGAGCGGGGGTGTAGGTGTGTGAGAGGGGGGTGTGTGGCAGTGCGGGGTGTAGTTGTGTGGCAGTGCGGGGGTGTAGGTGTGTGAGAGGTGGGAGTGAGGGTGTGTAGGTGTGTGGCAGTGCGGGGGTGTAGGTGTGTGGCAGTGCGGGGGTGTAGGTGTGTGAGAGGGGTGTGTGTAGTGTGTGGGAGTGAGGGTGTGTAGTTGTGTGGCAGTGTGGGGGTGTAGGTGTGTGAGAGGGGGGTGTGTGGGAGTGAGGGTGTGTAGGTGTGTGGCAGTGCGGGGGTGTAGGTGTGTGGCAGTGCGGGGGTGTAGGTGTGTGAGAGGGGGGTGTGTGGGAGTGAGGGTGTGTAGGTGTGTGGCAGTGCGGGGGGTAGGTGTGTGTGGCAGTGCGGGGGTGTAGGTGTGTGAGGGGGGTGTGTAGGTGTGTGGGAGTGAGGGTGTGTAGGTGTGTGGGAGTGAGGGTGTGTAGGTGTGTGGCAGTGCGGGGGTGTAGGTGTGTGGGAGGGAGAGGGTGTGGGTGTGTGGCAGTGCGGGGGTGTAGGTGTGAGAGGGGTGTGTGTAGGTGTGTGGGAGTGAGGGTGTGTGGCAGTGCGGGGGTGTAGGTGTGTGAGAGGGGTGTGTGTAGGTGTGTGGGAGTGAGGGTGTGTAGGTGTGTGGCAGTGCGGGGGTGTAGGTGTGAGAGGGGTGTGTGTAGGTGTGTGGGCGTGAGGGTGTGTGGCAGTGCGGGGGTGTAGGTGTGTGGCAGTGCGGGGGTGTAAAGTTGTGTAAGTCGCTCTGGATAAGAGCGTCTGCTAAATGCCTATAATGTAATGTAATGTAATGGGTGTAGGTGTGTGAGAGGGGTGTGTGTAGGTGTGTGGGAGTGAGGGTGTGTAGGTGTGTGTGAGAGTGAGAGTGTGGTGCTATCCAGCGAGAGGCTGTGGGAGTGAGGGTGTGTAGTTGTGTGGCAGTGCGGGGGTGTAGGTGTGTGGGAGTGAGGGTGTGTAGTTGTGTGGCAGTGCGGGGGTGTAGTTGTGAGAGGGGTGTGTGTAGGTGTGTGTGAGAGTGAGAGTGTGGTGCTATCCAGCGAGAGGCTGGATGGAGAAAATGAAGGTGGTTTGGAGTTAGGGGGGCATGTCCACGCCCGGGAACAAAGCGCCGGAGGCCGTCTCTGCCAGTCTGACTTTCTAATGTGTTTGACATGGAAAGTGTTTTAGTACAAATAACAGGAGTTATTATGGAATTACCGCCGTGTGTACGGCGCATGCATTATGCATGAGACTGTACATGGGGGGTGTGTGTGTGAAACTATTCATGCGTCTCGCTCAAGTCTACTGTCTCCGTGCCGACCCTCACCCCCCCCCCTCAAGCTCCCATAATGCCATCAAGGCGGTTACGACTGCAACCGCATCATTTACACACACACACACACACACACACACACACACACACACACACACACACACACAAGAAAATAAAATAAATATTGTATGATTCTCTGCTTTACTCTGTATATCCGCCATGTGAAAACCGCAACTAAAAAAAGAAAGAATTTAGCAGAGGAATTTGAGTCAGATGAGAGGACTCCATTAGTCTGCAGGCTGGCCTCATTGTCCTGGATCTTCATGCCGATTCATGTGTGTCCCTGCTGTTCTGTGGCCCGCTCCCCCACAGCACCCCCAGCAGGTGGAGCAGGGGTAATGATGTCACCTCGGCCCAGCGGTGCGCGGGAGCGCTCGACCGTTAACGCAGCCCATTCTTTAAGTAAATAGACGCCCAGCGGGACGGGGAAGTGTTCCGCGCACGGCGGGGTTTATCGACTGGGCCGCGGGACGGGATCAAGGGGCAATGAGGCGGCCGGAGCACGGCTCGCTTCTGATTGGCTTCAACTGATGAGGTCACAAAGCCTCATGGACTTCCCGCTGGAGAAGGCGCCATTTCGGGGCCTATGGCAGTTGGCTGTGACCGCTGAGGCGTTTGGCCGCCTCGTTATCGTCACCATGTCGACGCGCGGGCGTGTCAGTCAGTCCCAGGCTCAACACTCACACCTCTAACTGTCACTGTCACTATTTCAAAAATACTCTCATTTCTCAATTCTAAAATTATTCATTTAACGTTTGCCAATTAAAATACTACCTGTATTGTTTATTTTATACAGCCTTCTTTTCTCATTTTTATAAGGAGTGTGAGTAATTGCGGACAAACAGACACACGCACTCAGAGACACACACACGCACACACGCACACACGCACACACACACACAGACACACACACAGACACACAGACAGACACACAGACAGACAGACACACACACACAGACACACACACAGACAGACAGACACACACAGACAGACACACACAGACAGACACACACACAGACACACACACACACACACACACACACACACACACAGTAACACACACAGAGACACACACACACACACACACACACACACACACACACACACACACACACACACACACACACACACACACACACACACACACACACACGTGTATTATTGGCTTCAAGTGCCTGAAAGGTGACAGTTGCTTTGTAGGTTTTTTTTTTGCCTTATTAAAAATAAGGTGTAGAACTGATCACCTGAAAACACTTTCTAATGAAATACTCATACGTGTAGTAAATGTGTGTGTGTTGTGGAGTGTGTATGAGGTGTGTAGTAAATGTGTGTGAGTTGTGGAGTGTGTATGAGGTGTCGAGTAAATGTGTGTGAGTTGTGGAGTGTGTATGAGGTGTGTAGTAAATGTGTGTGAGTTGTGTATGAGGTGTGGAGTAAATGTGTGTGTGTTGTGGAGTGTGTATGAGGTGTGTAGTAAATGTGTGTGAGTTGTGGAGTGTGTATGAGGTGTGTAGTAAATGTGTGTGAGTTGTGGAGTGTGTATGAGGTGTGTAGTAAATGTGTGTGTGTTGTGGAGTGTGTATGAGGTGTGTAGTAAATGTGTGTGAGTTGTGGAGTGTGTATGAGGTGTCGAGTAAGTGTGTGAGTAATCCCAGAGTAAAAAAGTGTGGTTTTCTTTTGTAGCTGCAGAAGTTTGGGGCGTGTAGGTTGGCGGGGGCCCCTGGAGCTCTTGCTCGCCCCCCTCATTGTCTTAACCTGCGCTCATTGTTCCCTCTCTCTCTCTCTCCCTTGAACAGGTGATAACTACCCGGTGCAGTTTATCCCGTCCACTATGGCAGCTGCAGCAGCGTCAGGACTCAGCCCACTCCAGCTTCAGGTATGCGCACCTGCAGAAACAACACCCGCCAGCGCCGTGGCTGCATGCTCCATCACCGCCGAGCCCCGCCCCCTCGAGCCCCGCTCCGCCGAGCCACGCCAAGGCAACACCTCTCCCATGTTTTAATAGAACGTTTAACACCTGATCATCGTTCCGGCAATACAGGAAATAACCTACTACTACGATGGTGGACTAGTTATATAGATGTGTGTGTCTCTCTGCTTGTCTGTCTGTGTGTGTGTATGTGTGTGTGTGTGTGTGTGTGTGTGTGTGTGTCTCTGCCTGTCTGTGTGTGTGTATGTGTGTGTGTGTGTGTGTCTCTGCCTGTCTGTGTGTGTGTGTGTGTGTGTGCGCATGCATACATGTGCACGTGTGTGCCTGCCTGTATGTACTTGTTCTTGTTTTGTAACAGGACAGAGTGCAGTTTATCTGCAGGAGTGGAAGTGTTGGTTGAAGCTGGGGGTTAAGGTTGATTCTGTGGGTACACGCCCAGCTGGCACTCACACGGGTGAACTTGTGTCACGGGGTGACTTCACAATCTAATGTTTCATAAAGATAATCGTCTCTTCTCCCACCAGACTCATTACCATTATAATTATCACTATTATTAAGCTCTACCCAGAGCCTCTAGTTGGTGTCAAATTGGCAATATGTATTCCCTGCTGTTTTCATCAACATGCATTTGCATGACAAATACAGAGAAGAGAAACAAACCACTCTGTACAATTACACTAACAGTACTGCCCCATCCCCCCACACACCCTCTCCTGCCCCCCCCCCCCCCCCCCCTCTTCTTCACCAAATTATCAAAGCAGCTTCACTGCATCTCTGAAGTTTGAGGACATATAATTTTTTTGGAAACATAAATATTTATCTGGCCTTAAACATTTAAGGTTCTTTAAAAAATTATTTGTGTAACAATCTCTACCGTGAGATACGGGGGCCTCAGCATTCCTTTCATACAAAAGAGGAAGGTATGAGAGAGAGAGAGAGAGAGAGAGAGAAAGAGAGAGAGAGAGAGAAAAAGAGAGAGGTAGAGAGAGAGAAGGGAGCGAGCGAGGGAGAGAGGGAGGGGAAAAAGAGAAAGAAACTGTGGCTGACTTTTTGTGGTGGCGGTTTGTTTTGTCAGCAGCGGCGATAAGCCACTGATAGTGAAGAGATGTTTGGTTTTGATGATCGGCAGGATTGTTGCGAAACAAAGGCGGGTGTCTGAGACAGAGCTCACTTTTCCTCTTGGCGGTTTGTTGGGAGATTATCGCTCAGGGCATTAATAGGGCTTGGCGTGTACCAGCAGGCACAGCGTCAGGAGCAGGGGGGTCGGTCTTATTGCATGTACACGCCAAGAACATGCTTTATCATAAGCACATGCTAAGAACACGTTTTATCATCTGCACATGCTTAGAAAATGCTGTATCACACACGCATGCATCTCATCAAACGTGACCCTTCTGTTTGACTCCGCCTCCGATCCCACTAATCCTATGCAGAGTGATTAAACCATCATATCGGGCCAGGAGGGGTGTGTGTGCCGTTAGCGTCAGGCCCGTCCAGAGCGCGAGTAAAACGCCGACAAACACCGCTGACACACGCCAAGAACAGCCAGCTAGTGAGGATGTGAATGACAGTGTGGAGAAACACGGCCTGTAACTCACAGTGAACGCGGAAGCCAGTCTCACCTTGTGGAGCCGTTCTGCAAACCCTGCGCCAGTGCTAACGTGTTTATGTTCGGCTTAAACGCCAAAGCTCAGCTCTACTCTTTGACAAACATCAACTTAAGAAAATAACCTGGGCTCTGTAGTGTGCGTGTGACACCCAGGACGGGCGTCTGTAGTTTAATCACAGGTAAGAGCTGTGCACACTAATGGCGGTATTGGTGACAGTGTGGGTGTGCCATGGTGAGGTGGCGGCCCTAAACGCGCCGTTACCGTGGCGATACTGTACCTGTGCGGTCACCAGGGCGAGAGGGAAATTAAGCACCAGCTGCGGCCTCCTCTCTAATTAAAGTATCTCTCCCTGTCAGCATCCTGGCAACGTATCATTTTAACCAATTTATTCTGTTTAGATTGCAAAATATATGAAGCTTAAAAAATCATCTCATTGGAGGAATTAATATCCCACAATGCCTCAGCGGTAATGTGTGCAGCCATCCGGGCAGGGGCCGGCCTGCTCTGCCAGTCTTAATGTCGCCGACGGCAACGCTTTAACAATTACTGGTGTCATAACAGTTCAGCCTCGGACCCCCTCCTCTCCTCAACACTCCTCACGCACACACACAGACGCATGGACACACACACACACACACCTAAACACAGACACATGCGCACACACACATATACACATAAGCATGCGCATACACACAATTATATACTTGTGCACACACACGCACACACACCTAAACACACGCATACAAACACACTCAAACACACACATATACACATAAGCATACACATACACACGGGCGCAAATATATATACTTGCACACACACACACACACACACACTCGTACATACACGTGTACATACATACACACACTGCTTTGCCCTGTTTGAGGAAAGATAAACTCAAATACCAGTTACAAAAGCTTTTTGCCGATCAGTTAAAATGAGGTAGGTTGGCCGGTGTGGTGTTGGGGGTGAGAAAGTGTAATTTGTTAGTCAGTATCGCCCCCCCCGCCCCCAGACTCGCGGCCCTGTCACCGGGCATTCCCGCGCACAGGGTAATTTCACTCAATGCTTCCCTGACAGATTGCTCCCCGTCCGCAACATCGCTGGAGAGCGCGGCCGTAAACCGTTTCATAGACCGAATGCCTCTCCTCATTAGCCCTCCTGCACAGCGGCGGCGGAAACAATGAACACCCGCCGCCGTCCCGGCCTTATTACAACTGACACCTCTCACCTAACCAGCCAGATTGTGTCCCAGCGCTAGCCCGCGTAGCCCCGCGCCGTATTCAATTGTGAGGGGCCGGAAAAAAAGCCTAAACAATGAGCCTGTGTTGAAAAGAATTATTCTAATGCAAGTAAAAGAATTGTGTTTTGTTTTGTAAGGGATTGCTACTTAATTTGTTTGCCAAATGCGATCAGCTTGCATCAATTGCATGGAGGGAAAAACAATCTCTTTAAATCTCTCCTCCTCTGCTTTCTGTTTGTGGTTTTTTTCCTTTCTTTCTTTTTTTCAAACCGGGGGCTTATAAACAGAAGAGAAGTGAACTTTTGAGAACGGGCTGGTTTTTATCATTAGAAGCAGGCTTTTCCGTTTAAGCGGTTTTAAAGAAGCATTATTGGATAAAACGGAACATCTGGGGCTAGCCTGAAGCTCCTGTTCACCCAGTGAAGACAGCCAGGGGGACTCGCTTACTCACTCGCTTACTCACTCACTCACTTACTCACTCACTCACCAGCTCACTAACTCACTCGCTTACTCACTCACTTGCTTACTCACTCGCTCACCCGCTCACTCGCTCACTCGCTCACTCGCTCACTCACTCACCTGCTCACTCGCTCACTCACCTACTCACTCGCTTACTCACTTACTCACCAGCTCACTCACTCACTCACTCACTCGCTCACTCACTCACTCACTCACTCACTCACTCACTCACCAGCTCACTCACTCACCCACTCACTCACTCACTCTTCTGCGCACCTGCTTACTCACTTACTCGCTCACCCGCTCACCCGCTCACCCGCTCACCCGCTCACCCGCTCACTCGCTCACTCACTCAGTCACTCACCCGCTCACTCACTCGCTCGGCCGCCTGCTCACCTGCTCACTCACTCGCTAGCCCACCCATGGATGAGGTGAGTAGTGTTGCCTCAAGCCGGCAGAGCTCACACTATAGACATTCTCATCGAGCAGTAGGAACCAGACTACCGGGCCTGTGTGTGTGTGTGTGTGTGTATGTGTGAGCGCGTGGGTAGCAGATGAGACAGATGTTTGGCCATACTGGAAAGCATCGGCACACTGCACCCTAATACCCCCCTCCCTGCTCCTTTCGCCCCCCCCCTCCTGCTTTCTGCCCACTCCAACCTCACCCCCCTGTACACC
Source organism: Ilyophis sp. 1 JC-2022 (assembly GCA_022702515.1). NCBI lineage: Eukaryota > Metazoa > Chordata > Actinopteri > Anguilliformes > Synaphobranchidae > Ilyophis > Ilyophis sp. 1 JC-2022. The sequence goes on from CM040399.1 coordinate 3,683,239, forward strand.
GCCCCCCCCTCTCCTCATATGTCCTGTTGCAGGTCAGCCCTGTTTTTTAATGAAGACAGCGTTGTGACTGTGTGTTGGGGTATCAGTGTGACTGTGTGTTGGGGTATCAGTGTGCCAGTGTGTTGGGGTATCAGTGTGCCAGTGTGTTGGGGTATCAGTGTGACAGCGTGTTGGGGTATCAGTGTGCCAGTGTTTTGGGGTATCAGTGTGACAGTGTTTTGGGGTACCAGTGTGACAGTGTGTTGGGGTATCAGTGTGCCAGCGTGTTGGGGTATCAGTGTGACAGTGTTTTGGGGTATCAGTGTGCCAGTGTTTTGGGGTATCAGTGTGTCAGTGTTTTGGGGTATCAGTGTGCCAGTGTTTTGGGGTATCAGTGTGCCAGTGTTTTGGGGTATCAGTGTGTCAGTGGTTTGGGGTATCAGTGTGTCAGTGTTTTGGGGTATCAGTGTGTCAGTGTTTTGGGGTATCAGTGTGTCAGTGTTTTGGGGTATCAGTGTGTCAGTGTTTTGGGGTATCAGTGTGTCAGTGTTTTGGGGTATCAGTGTGTCAGTGGTTTGGGGTGTGTGTTTGCGTTGGATGGAAAGGGGACTTCATTCCAAACCTATTGAGCGTTTCAGCGCTGCGGGGGCTACAGCTGCAGCTTGAGAG
>CM040399.1:3693886-3703886 GCA_022702515.1 Ilyophis sp. 1 JC-2022
ACTCATTTGGATGCTCTAAGTAGACTCATTTGGATGCTCTAAGTAGGCTCAGTTGGTTGCTCTAAGTAGGCTCATTTGGAAGATCTCCATAGACTATTAGTTCCCTGTAAACTGTTACTTGCTGGGTTTGTTGTTTGTAATACACCATTACCTAACAACCTTCTGCTATGCCTGTTTCCTTTTTTCCCCTCTTCCCCGTTTTCTCCATCAGTCATTAGGGTGTGTGTTTTGTGCCTTTGTGGACTCAGTGTGTAGTTGTTCTCAGAATTGTCCGGTGGGAGCACGCGGGCAAACGGGGCAGGACTCGGGAGTGAAACGTCTCGACATGCCGCAGAGGCCACTTCTACAATGACTCATTCCCCCAGCCTTCTAAACAAATGAAGTCTGATAGCGATTGTTTTTCTCCAACAGCATGTCTGTCAGCAGCCTTATCTAAACCCAGCACAGTTTCCAAATCCCCCTTTTGTTTCGCCCCACTGGTGACACTGTGTGTGAAACTTCCAGCAGCGTTTCTGAATGCAGTCAGGCCACAAAACGTGTGTGTGTGTGTGTGTGTGTGTGTGTGTGCTGGCGAGATGGGTGGTTGGGGGGTCAGAGTCTAATCACGCCCACCAAACACACACACGCACGCACACACACACACGCACACACACACACACACACACGCACACACACAGATGCCCCTCGTCTCAGAAGGCTAATAAGTGAGGCTATACGTCTGTGGTCAGCCGTGCAGGAGAGAATGTGCCAGGGCAGGATGTGAATGCAGCAGCCCAACAATACCTGATAAGGAGTGCTTTCTGAGGGCAGCGCACACCTACGCTGCTATTGTGCTCAGCAGGTGGAGCTTAGCGCTTTTGTTCTGTTAGCTGCGTCTCAGGCCAGTTGTGTGCTGTCCTTACCTGCCAATGTTTAACCTGCTCAGGTGAACACACACTCTGGCTTTTGTGTTTTATTATTATTCTTTTCTTTTCTTTTTTTTTTGAAGAGATGAGAGTTCACCTCAAACGGGAATCCTCACTCCTCACCTTTGTGTTAGCGTCGCGAGGCGAGGTGTGTCCCCGAGCGTTAGGAAAGAACAGGAACAAAAGCTAGGGATTAGTGCCTGTGGAGGAGGGAGGCCCCAGGAGTCTCTGCTGCTCCTCCTGTGCGAGTCTGTGGCTCAGTCAGAAACCGGGAACTGACTCTGGAGCCCAGGCAGTGTGAGAGCGTGTAGCGGGGGGGGGGGACACGGCTTTAGCTCACCCTGGACGCAGTGCAACACCCCCCCCCCAAAAAAAACACCATCCCCCTGTGCCCCCCCCCCCCCTCCCCCTCCAGCCCAGCTCCATGTAAGACCTTTCATTTTATTCAGTTTCAGAATATTAATATTTCAGGGTTAGAGCCTCACCTGACATAAATACTGGCTGTTGCTGAATAGCGCTCGTCCCGGCGGGCTGTTTGGAGGTTTATCACTGTGAAAGCGCACACACAGGGTCTGGAAAAGGCAAGTTAGATGGGATTAAGGAGAGGTTAAAATCATCTGCAGAGGGATATTAAATATTGATTTATCCCGATGTAACGATCGGAACAGCAGAGTGGGCCTAAGTGCTACTCGCAGATGGATCCATTCATCTCTTAGTACAGTGTGTGGCAGCAGAGCACAGTGTGAACGTCCACGGCCCTCTCCTGCTGTTAACGCCCCTCTACCTTCTCTCTCTCTCTCTTCCTTTCTCTCCCCCTCTCTCTCTTCCTTTCTCTCCCCCTCTCTCTCTTCCTTTCTCTCCCCCTCTCTCTCTTCCTTTCTCTCTCCCTCTCTCTCTTCCTTTCTCTCCCCCTCTCTCTCTTCCTTTCTCTCCCCCTCTCTCTCTTCCTTTCTCTCCCCCTCTCTCTCTTCCTTTCTCTCCCCCTCTCTCTCTTCCTTTCTCTCCCCCTCTCTCTTCCTTTCTCTCCCCCTCTCTCTCTTCCTTTCTCTCCCCCTCTCTCTCTTCCTTTCTCTCCCCCTCTCTTTCTTGTGTATTTTTTAAGCATTTACAATATATCGTATCTCTTATTTACCATCGTCCTCTTTGTCTCTTTCTCTCTCTCTTTTTGCTTGTCTCCAAGGATTCAGTTATGCTTATTAGCTCGGTGGCGGTTCAGTGTTTGCTCAGCGTTTAGGACACCATCGTACGTTATCAGGCTCTCTCCCCACGTAAAAATAAAGCAAAAAACAAAACACAAGGGCACAAATAATGAAAAAGAAAATAGTGCCATATAAAATGTATTTTTTATCTTTCCTAACGATGATCAACAGACATTTAGCTCTCCCGCTCTTCAGGTGGTAAATATGCTTCACGTTTGCGAGAGAAGAGCGAAGAGGTTAACCCCTCTTTTGTCTTCGTCTGATTGTACTGCGTATTTTTCAATAAAATACCTCTCACTGCACATAACCAGTTTCAATATCATTAAAAAAAATTATGGTCAATATTTTTATATAGTGCAAATCAGACCCTTCAGACGCAGCAGAAACTGACTTCCTGTAGTTTAAAAGCGCAGCAGATACTGACTTCCTGTAGTTTAAAAGCCGAGAGGAGGATGGAACACAGGAGCTGAGTATCTGGTGAGTGTAGAGAATCTGTGGCATCATTACAATGTCTGCACATACAATTATCTTACACATGATGTAACCCTGCTATCAAAGTCAAAGGATTTACACATGCACACACACACACACACACACACATATATACACACACACACACACACACACACACACACACACATTTTTATAAGCTGAACATGGCAGATTTAGATTTTTGTGAGGCTTGATTTATTGAGCCAGTGGAGGGACAGAGAGAGGATGTGCTGACTCACCCCAGACCAGTGTCAAAGGGCCAAAGGCCAGTGTGTTAACCTATAAAACAAACCTGGGCCCCCCTCCGGCCTCCGGGCCCACACCCCCTCCGGCCTCTGGCCCACACCCCCTCCGGCCTCCGGGCCACACCCCTGCATTATTGATGGACTGAGTGTTGCCTCTCCACTCTCTCCATAGCAGGAGACCCTGAACATTTTCCCTGCCAGACCCTCGAAATTCCTGCTGTGAAGCAGCTGATGGTGGGCTTTGCCTGGGCTCGGAGCGCCGGTCCATTCAGGCCCGTCTCACAAAGAGCCCGAGTTTAATCTCCTCGCTCCGCGCCACAGCTCCGGTTGGACCGTGGTTCTGGAAATGGCCCGGCCCGGCTTCCTGCGCAAACCCTGGCCGGCGCTGGGCTCGCCCGTCCAAATTATATTCTGCTCCGCGCCAGACCTAGTATTGTTGAGGACAGCCTTACCTTAGTGCTTCATCCAGCTGATCGTGTGTGCCAAAGACTTTCTTTTCTCGTGTGCATGTGCGTGTGTGTGCCAAAGACTTAAAAATAGCATTTTTTTCTCTCTGAGTGTGTGTGTTTGTGTGCGTGTTCCTGTGTTTTTGTGTGTGTGTTTGTGTGTGTGTGTGTGTGTGTGTGTGTGTGTGTGTGAAGAATCAACATCCTGTTCTGCCTTTTCTGCAGTGTTGTAAAGTAACGAAGTACAAATTACTGTACTTAAGTAGTTCTTTGACGAACAGTGTTCTACAGCTGTGCAAGTAGTTATCTTTCTGTTTACTTTCACTTTTACTTCACTACATTTTCAAAATAAAATTGATACTTTTACTCCGAATGGAAGAGAAGTCAGCCCAGCAGCCAGTCACATGACTTGGTTCGTACTTGATTTAAAGTAATACGACACTCAAAAGTGATCAAAATGATCAAACAAAAGATAGCACAGACTCACCCTTAGTTTTGTTTACATTTTTAAGCGTTTTTGTTGTTGTTCATTTTAACTGGAGGGTGTCTCTAGATTTATTTTGTATTTTATTCATTACTGAAGCTGACTTCAAGTTAACCTGAACCAAATATCTGATAGAAATATCTGAACCATAGATGGCGATAATGTAGACAGACTGGGCACCCAAGGGCAAATCGTATTGCAGAGTGAAACAAGCACACAATTGAAAAGCGCTGTTTCTTAAGGCATGCAGCCTACTACTGACTCTCCAGAGTACCAGCTATCAATAAGAGTTCACTAGAGGTGATGTGGTGTTAACTCCACGAGATGGACAATACTAACTAAACACAAAACCCACACACAATTAAACATCACGCCTGCATGTGTCAAACGATTCTGAGGAAAGTAACGTTAGCAGCATATTTTCAACATCTGCCTTCCATTGAACAGTTTTATGTTGTAAAGTCAATGAAATGCCATCTCGCATTAAGGTGAAAAATCGGCTAAAATTGGTTTAAAACTTGCACACACTTTTACACTTGCATACGTGCCTAATCATGTATGAGATTCTTGGCAGTTAGTAGCCTGCCTGCCAGCTAAATAGGTTATTATAGCACTGCAAGCAAGAACAATCCAACATTTCGGTAATATGAATTGAGGGGGGGTGATTGTGCCTGTGGCAAAAAATCTTTAGGGCACCCCCTGGTAAAAAAATTAACTGCGCCTATGATCTTTTTTTTGTTTGTTTTACTTTTGATACTTAAGTACATTTAATACCAGATACTTTAATACTTTTACTTAAGTAGTATAATGGGTGACTTTCACTTTTACTTGAGTCATTTTCCAGCAAGGTATCTTTACTTTTACTTAAGTATGAATTTTGAGTACTTTTTACAACACTGCTTTTCTGCGAAGACGCTCATATGTGGCAGTGCTGTGAGTGTTCTACAGCTGTGCAGACGCTCATATGTGGCAGTGCTGTGAGTGTTCTACAGCTGTGCAGACGCTCATATGTGGCGCAGTGCTGTGAGTGTTCTACAGCTGTGCAGACGCTCATATGTGGCAGTGCTGTGAGTATTCTACAGCTGTGCAGACGCTCATATGTGGCAGTGCTGTGAGTGTTCTACAGCTGTGCAGACGCTCATATGTGGCAGTGCTGTGAGTATTCTACAGCTGTGCAGACGCTCATATGTGGCAGTGCTGTGAGTGTTCTACAGCTGTGCAGACGCTCATATGTGGCGCAGTGCTGTGAGTGTTCTACAGCTGTGCAGACGCTCATATGTGGCGCAGTGCTGTGAGTATTCTACAGCTGTGCAGACGCTCATATGTGGCAGTGCTGTGAGTGTTCTACAGCTGTGCAGACGCTCATATGTGGCGCAGTGCTGTGAGTGTTCTACAGCTGTGCAGACGCTCATATGTGGCAGTGCTGTGAGTGTTCTACAGCTGTGCAGACGTTCATATGTGGCAGTGCTGTGAGTGTTCTACAGCTGTGCAGACGCTCATATGTGGCGCAGTGCTGTGAGTGTTCTACAGCTGTGCAGACGCTCATATGTGGCGCAGTGCTGTGAGTGTTCTACAGCTGTGCAGACGCTCATATGTGGCAGTGCTGTGAGTGTTCTACAGCTGTGCAGACGCTCATATGTGGCAGTGCTGTGAGTGTTCTACAGCTGTGCAGACGCTCATATGTGGCAGTGCTGTGAGTGTTCTACAGCTGTGCAGACGCTCATATGTGGCAGTGCTGTGAGTGTTCTACAGCTGTGCAGACGCTCATATGTGGCGCAGTGCTGTGAGTGTTCTACAGCTGTGCAGACGCTCATATGTGGCGCAGTGCTGTGAGTGTTCTACAGCTGTGCAGACGCTCATATGTGGCGCAGTGCTGTGAGTGTTCTACAGCTGTGCAGACGCTCATATGTGACGCAGTGCTGTGAGTGTTCTACAGCTGTGCAGACGCTCATATGTGACGCAGTGCTGTGAGTGTTCTACAGCTGTGCAGACGCTCATATGTGACGCAGTGCTGTGAGTGTTCTACAGCTGTGCAGACGCTCATATGTGACGCAGTGCTGTGAGTGTTCTACAGCTGTGCAGACGCTCATATGTGACGCAGTGCTGTGAGTGTTCTACAGCTGTGCAGATGCTCATATGTGGCAGTGCTGTGAGTGTTCTACAGCTGTGCAGACGCTCATATGTGGCGCAGTGCTGTGAGTGTTCTACAGCTGTGCAGACGCTCATATGTGGCGCAGTGCTGTGAGTATTCTACAGCTGTGCAGACGCTCATATGTGGCGCAGTGCTGTGAGTGTTCTACAGCTGTGCAGACGCTCATATGTGACGCAGTGCTGTGAGTGTTCTACAGCTGTGCAGACGCTCATATGTGGTGCAGTGCTGTGAGTGTTCTACAGCTGTGCAGACGCTCATATGTGGCAGTGCTGTGAGTGTTCTACAGCTGTGCAGACGCTCATATGTGACGCAGTGCTGTGAGTGTTCTACAGCTGTGCAGACGCTCATATGTGACGCAGTGCTGTGAGTGTTCTACAGCTGTGCAGATGCTCATATGTGGCAGTGCTGTGAGTGTTCTACAGCTGTGCAGACGCTCATATGTGGCGCAGTGCTGTGAGTGTTCTACAGCTGTGCAGACGCTCATATGTGGCGCAGTGCTGTGAGTATTCTACAGCTGTGCAGACGCTCATATGTGGCGCAGTGCTGTGAGTGTTCTACAGCTGTGCAGACGCTCATATGTGACGCAGTGCTGTGAGTGTTCTACAGCTGTGCAGACGCTCATATGTGGTGCAGTGCTGTGAGTGTTCTACAGCTGTGCAGACGCTCATATGTGGCAGTGCTGTGAGTGTTCTACAGCTGTGCAGACGCTCATATGTGACGCAGTGCTGTGAGTGTTCTACAGCTGTGCAGACGCTCATATGTGACGCAGTGCTGTGAGTGTTCTACAGCTGTGCAGACGCTCATATGTGGCGCAGTGCTGTGAGTGTTCTACAGCTGTGCAGACGCTCATATGTGGTAGTGCTGTGAGTGTTCTACAGCTGTGCAGATGCTCATATGTGGCAGTGCTGTGAGTGTTCTACAGCTGTGCAGACGCTCATATGTGGCAGTGCTGTGAGTGTTCTACAGCTGTGCAGACGCTCATATGTGGCAGTGCTGTGAGTGTTCTACAGCTGTGCAGACGCTCATATGTGGCAGTGCTGTGAGTGTTCTACAGCTGTGCAGACGCTCATATGTGACGCAGTGCTGTGAGTGTTCTACAGCTGTGCAGACGCTCATATGTGGCGCAGTGCTGTGAGTGTTCTACAGCTGTGCAGACGCTCATATGTGACGCAGTTCTGTGAGTGTTCTACAGCTGTGCAGACGCTCATATGTGACGCAGTGCTGTGAGTGTTCTACAGCTGTGCAGACGCTCATATGTGGCAGTGCTGTGAGTGTTCTACAGCTGTGCAGACGCTCATATGTGACGCAGTGCTGTGAGTGTTCTACAGCTGTGCAGACGCTCATATGTGGCAGTGCTGTGAGTGTTCTACAGCTGTGCAGACGCTCATATGTGGCGCAGTGCTGTGAGTGTTCTACAGCTGTGCAGACGCTCATATGTGGCAGTGCTGTGAGTGTTCTACAGCTGTGCAGACGCTCGTATGTGACGCAGTGCTGTGAGTGTTCTACAGCTGTGCAGACGCTCATATGTGGCGCAGTGCTGTGAGTGTTCTACAGCTGTGCAGACGCTCATATGTGGCGCAGTGCTGTGAGTGTTCTACAGCTGTGCAGACGCTCATATGTGGCGCAGTGCTGTGAGTGTTCTACAGCTGTGCAGACGCTCATATGTGGCAGTGCTGTGAGTGTTCTACAGCTGTGCAGACGCTCATATGTGACGCAGTGCTGTGAGTGTTCTACAGCTGTGCAGACGCTCATATGTGGCGCAGTGCTGTGAGTGTTCTACAGCTGTGCAGACGCTCATATGTGGCGCAGTGCTGTGAGTGTTCTACAGCTGTGCAGACGCTCGTATGTGACGCAGTGCTGTGAGTGTTCTACAGCTGTGCAGACGCTCATATGTGGCGCAGTGCTGTGAGTGTTCTACAGCTGTGCAGATGATTTGGGCAGCCACAGCGGCTCATTTAGGGCCTGCGAATCACCATGGAGATGTGCGAAACGTCAGCGCAGAAAGGTTTCGGTTCATGTCGGCTCCGCTGTGGCGGTTCTGCTGAGCAGATTGGCTTTAGTTTTGCTGATTATTACGAGCGTAAACAGGAGACTCGGTTCAGGAGTTACGGGGAGGCAAACTTGACCGTTTCCGTTGGACCCCGTCAGCAGTTCAGGGTCATTTGGATGCAGTGGCCCAGAGAAAGCGGCATGGCGAGTAAAAGCTCTCGCATAGCCACGCTGGTAAAACCAGGGAACACAGAGAGGAGGGTGGGCTCATTGGTCTGGTTTCTCTTAAACTGAAAACATGGAGAGCCCTGGATACAGTGCTGGTTTCAGCTGAGTAAAAATCAGGCTTTAATGTGTGATGATGGGTTATTTTATACCGTTAAAAGAGCTACTAAGCTGGCAGCTTGCCCAGGCTGTTGGGCCTGTCGCCTGTGTGTGCACCTGATCTGGGTGCCTGTTTGAAGTGAGATGCTGGAAATGCACTCGGGTTCAAGCCTGGCCCTAGTGGGGATGCGAGAGAAAAAGAAGACTGAAGAAAATGGCGCATAAAATCACCCCGATTTTTCCTGCGCTGCCTTGTGGGCCCCCTGGCCTGATGTGGGAGGGGCACATCCTCCAGAGGTGGGAGGGGCACATCCTCCAGAGGGGTTTGGCTGTTGCTGTCTGCCTGGCCACTGTTCTGGGGGGTCTGCTGTTCGGGGCGCTACAGTTTGGCGTGGTACCTGTTTGACATAGGGCACAACTGGATGTGCTTATAACACGTCATATCACTCTCACTACTGTGGAACTGTGAATTACACTGAGGGTGGGGGAGGGGGTTATGGAGCACGTTACGGAGCGCGTTACGGAGTGTATTACAGATCACGTTACGGATCACGTTACGGAGCGTATTAAGGAGCACTTTCACAAAGCGCGGCATGGTGAGGAAGCGCAGGAGAGTGGCTGGCAGCCTGCAGTACGCTGCGGACATCGACATCACGCCACATCTGTTCCAGCAGTCCTTCACCAGACGCTGCTCACACAACACAGCTGTGACCTCATGCAGAGAAAGAAAGGGGGAGGAGGAAGAGAGAGGCTCACGGGACGGCGGCGGCGGTGGCTGCGGCCTTTTTCCACTTGTGCTAGAAGAGAGCCGCTGTAATTTTAGACGCGGCCTTGGAGATCGCATGCTGGACTCATTTGAGGGAACCGGGCAGCGCTAATCACAGACCACAGTCAGGAAGAGAGAAGAGATGTAACAGAATTACATTGTGTCTCTCTTTCCCTCCCTTTCTCCCATCTTTCTCTCTCTCTTCCCCTCCCGCTCTCTCCATCTCGTTATCACTCTCTCTATCTCTCTCTCTCTCCCTCTCTCTCCCTCTCTCTCTCTCTCTCCCTCTCTCTCTCTCTCTCCCTCTCTCTCTCTCTCTCTATCTCTCTCCCTCTCTCCCTCTCTCCCTCTCTCTCCCTCTCCCCCTCTCGCCCAGTGCTCAGTGTCCTTTATTGCTCTTCTGTGGCAGAGTGATCAGTAAAAATTTAATGACACTATAAAATAATAAAAATGCCATTCATTTATCACTGCACTTGATGCAGGGGATTATAAAGTAACATTAGTTCACCGAGGATGTTCAAGCTCTCTCTCAAAAAACCCCCCAAAAAATTAATAAAACCTGATGTTGTGCATATAAATGACCTCCATAATTTAAAGCGTTCTCCTAATGCTCAGGTATAAATTATACAGGTTATAACCAGTAAGTGTATAAAACACAGTATATAAAATGTTAGTGGGAATTGATGCGGCGCTGCTGTTAGGATGTGAGGCGGTGCAGTTTAATGCTCATTAGTGTGTTTCTCTCACTCTGAGTCTGTACTATGATGGGTGTTGTTTTATCCTTGTGTGCTGAGTGCGCTCTGCCCAGTTTATATGTTCTGGTACGTGGAACCTGTGTGTGTGTTTGGGGGGGTGGGTTACCCTAGTGGTGGAGTTACCCCAAGGGCAGAGCCGTGCTCAATGGGCCATTTGAGGACTGCCAGCAAGATAGCGATGCCCACCGCCCCGCTAATGGCGTGCACGTCCGTCATTCAGTGGCTCCAGGTCCATCATCAATG
>CM040399.1:3708886-3778886 GCA_022702515.1 Ilyophis sp. 1 JC-2022
AGTGTAGGGGTGTTGATGGGGGGGATGCAGTTTAAAGGTTTTCACAGGTAGGTGGGGAGGGGGGAGGACAAAGCCGACTCTTCTCCAGCCAACCGTTTGAGGTCCTCGACACAGGGGTGTAAATTCTCCTCTCACTCACGTGACCGAGTGCCATCCCCCTTTGTGGTGCGATTGTGTAAACAGACGGGGGACAGAGCCGCCAATATTGGCCAGACGTCAATATTATGTACCGGGTTTCCATGGCGTTTCAGAGGCTGCAGATGCAAAAAGAAATGGATCGGGTCAATTAAATTAAAAAAACATGGCTGCCGGTATTGGGCCAACAAGGGTATTAATATTTCGGGGGTTATATTTCGCATTGGCTTTTTTTTTCCAGTTATGTTTTTTAGTGCTTTTCAGCATTATTGGGCAGCACAGTGTAGAGCTGTGGTCTCCAACCCTGTTCCTGGAGAACTACCATCCTGAAGGTTTTCAGTTCAACCCTAATTTTGGCACACCTGACTCTGCTAATTAGCAGCTCAGGAAGATCTCTGGCTGAAGAATGAGGTGCGCTTTGTTAGGGTTGAAGTGAAAACCTACAGGACGGTAGATCTCCAGGAACAGGGTTGGAGACCACTGGTGTAGAAAGACGGGAAGAATGGGGACCGAGAGAGAGAGAGAGAGAGGGAGAGACATCTCCTCGCAATGAGCATGTGGACGGTGCTCTTACCGACTATGCCACGAAGATACCCCTGCATTGACATTTTTAAAAAACATCTGATTTCAGTTAGAAACACACACAGAGCCGAGTTTAGAGGATATGGAGATTCCTCTCCGTCCACCATCATTCAGTCTGAATAATAATAACCCCCTGAGCAGCACCCCTGAGCAGCACCCCTGAGCAGCACCCCTGAGTGGGTCTCTGCTGGGAGCGGCTCGGGCCTGACTGGATGTTTTTAATGCGTGTGCAGGGTCCCCCTGGGAGTGGGAACTCTTTACCTCTGAGCGCTGTTGCGTCAGGGCCAGGAAAGGGGGTGCGCACCAGCCCCTTTGAGATGTGGGAAATGTAGTGCTCTGGGGGTTAGGGCTCAGGGAGAGGGGGACGGAGATGTCCTTTCCCAGGGCTGGTGTCCCAGAGACGGGCGCCGGGATGCCGGGATGGCATGCATGCCCCCCCCCATGTACCTCACTCTCCTTCCACACTACCACCAGCCGAGCAAAGATGACTCTTGGCCAAAACAAAATTTTAAAAAGTTTGGTGGCGACGCACCCATATTAAAATCTGAAATTTATTTACAGCCTCAGCAGAAGTGGTTAGTTTTGGAGTCCCCAGATTTCAATCTAACAGCACGCACCGCATAGCAGGACAGAGTAATGCACCATAGGCTTGCATGAAAAAAGTGGAACATATATTATCTGTAATAAAAGGGGAAATGCAGTTGAGTTATTAGCAACATTTCAGGTCATGGAGAAATGACTTTCAGGGGTTTAATCCAGGTCCTGTCTTGCTGAAGCAGTGTTACTGGAGGTCTAACGTTCACAAGTGTACACAGTCTGTATAAAGAGGTCTTTTTACTTTCTGGGGCCAGTGGCGTAGAACACAAATGAAGAATATCAGCGGGGCGTGAATCACACAGCCGGGAGTTGGCGGGACTTGCCCCTGGCAGTTAGGGCGGTCTGCCAGCGCTCTAGGAACAGAAACGCACCGTTGTGAGGGCTGTCGAAAGTATAGCGCAGCTCTGTTGACGCCGTGGCTCCCAGAATGCTTCAGGGCTTCTTAAACCAATATTTCTAATGCATTAAGCGACCAAATTAGGAGCTGGCAACTAACATTCCAACGAGAGGGACTCAAACATTCTAATGAGAGGTACTCAATCATTCTCACGAGAGGGACTCAATTGTTCTAACGAGAGGAACTCAAACTCTAACAGGGTTGCAAACATTCTAACAAGAGGGTCTCAAATGTTCTAACGAGAGGGATTGAACTGTTCTAACGAGAGGGATACAAAATGTTCTAAGTTGAGACTCAATTGTTCTAACGAGAGGTACTCAAAAGTTTTAACGAGAAGGACTCAACAATCTAATGAGAAGGACTCAAACATTTTAACGAGAGGAACTTCAACATTCTAATGACAGGGACTCTGGGAAAGCAGGAGCCACATGTCTCAGGCAGCCAGTCTTTTAACTTTTTTAAATGATGAAGAACATTAAGAAGAACCGCAGAAGGGTTTAGCATAGTCACTTTGTACAGTCACATATATGACAGTTCACAAGTCGCACTGAGTTTGTTTAAATTGCCAGCGTCTGCCAGGGCAGGAGGCCCTGGGGCAGGAAACAGGCTGATCTAAATGTGGTTTGTGACAATCAGGGCGGGCTCTAATAATGGCCACTTGAACCCATGTGAACAGACTAATAAAATGGGCTTTTTGTTGTTAATTTCTTTTCGTCTGTAATGCTGTCACTGAATCATTGTGTGATAATTATAGTGTGAAATTCATTTTATTTAATCTCCTGTGTCCCATGGGAATGTGTTTTTGAAGCTTGAAGCTGCATAGAACAGCTGCTTAGTTAGTTTATCTGGATCAGGTAGTATAGAGTTCAAATGTTATTATAACTGGAAGAGTTTTGCATAAGTCCTGGTGACATTACAGGAGGAAATGTCAACAATCAATAAAAATCAATAACGATCTGTCAATAATCTTCACGTTTGAAGATAACTTGAAGATAATTATTTAAATGTAGCAAAAATGAGAACCCCAGAGAAAAAAGACCAATGAAAAGATAAATGGTAGTTGACTGAGGCTTATTTTTCAGCTTTCTATTATGACATATTTTTGTTTAATGCAGCTTTGAAAGTTTTGCACTTTTATATTTAAACACAGCTGTTTGTTCTTCATGCTTTAAATGTCTTGGAGCACTGCATGCCATGCCAGGCTGTTCTACTGATATGTGCAGAAATACCAGAGGTGAGAAATGGGCGTGTCTGGACCAGACCTCACAGGCATGCGAGATAAAAGTGTATCGGAGAGAACAATAGCTACAGGATGCAAGCGCTAACACGTCCACCGTTTGTCCCGAGAGAAACAGACGCAGTAGAAATTGAAAACATTCAGGACTGGATTGTGCAGTAAACAGGGACAGGTCTCAAATAGCTTTTTTTAAGTGTAATTGTGTTGTGGTTTAATTACTCCGATGGAATGAGGGTGTCTGTCATATCCTGAAGGGAGCCCTGTTCTCTGCACTTCCACAGTGAAAACGCTTTATTCTGTACTGCATGGAGCCGCGAGGCCGGTGGGATTGTCGCTTGAGGGGGCACGTGTTTCTGCGTGGGTTGTGTGCTGAGCGATTTCTTTGTGCGCTGAAACAGCAAGGCAGGTGGTTCTATAAGGATTTTGTATCTGTGGAAAGAGTGAAGCAGGTGGTTCTGTGCGGTTTCTACGGTGTGCTGAAAGAGCGCGAGGCAGGTGGTTCTGTAAGGGTTCTGCGTGTGCTGAAAGAGCGAGGCAGGTGGTTCTGTAAGGGTTCTGCGTGTGCTGAAAGAGCGAGGCAGGTGGTTCTGTAAGGGTTCTGCGTGTGCTGAAAGAGCGAGGCAGGTGGTTCTGTAAGGGTTCTGCGTGTGCTGAAAGAGCGAGGCAGGTGGTTCTGTAAGGGTTCTGCGTGTGCTGAAAGAGCGAGGCAGGTGGTTCTGTAAGGGTTCTGCGTGTGCTGAAAGAGCGAGGCAGGTGGTTCTGTAAGGGTTCTGCGTGTGCTGAAAGAGCGAGGCAGGTGGTTCTGCACGGGTTCTGCGTGCGCTGTAAGAGCCAAGCAGGTGATTCTGCACGGGTTCTGCGTGCGCTGAAAGAGCGAGGCAGGTGGTTCTGTAAGGGTTCTGCGTGTGCTGAAAGAGCGAGGCAGGTGATTCTGCACGGGTTCTGCGTGCGCTGTAAGAGCCAAGCAGGTGATTCTGCACGGGTTCTGCGTGTGCTGAAAGAGCGAGGCAGGTGGTTCTGTAAGGGTTCTGCGTGTGCTGAAAGAGCGAGGCAGGTGATTCTGCACGGGTTCTGCGTGCGCTGTAAGAGCCAAGCAGGTGATTCTGCACGGGTTCTGCGTGCGCTGTAAGAGCCAAGGCTTGAGGCACTGTGCTCCAACCTGTGGCCCTTCCAGCACAGTCCTGACAGGTCTTCCTCTCTCTCTTTTCTCTCTCAAATTCACTCCCACTCTCCTCTTTCTCCCATTCCCTCTCATTCTCTCTCTTTTTGTCTCTGTCTTCTCTTTCTCTCTATTCTGTCCCGCTTTTCTCTCTCTCTGATGCCATTTTGGCCAGACAAATTAAAAGACATTTACAAATCGCTCCATCATATCACATGCCTGTCCTTATAAATCACAATAAAATCTATTAAGCAAACCTAACTCCACCCATGAACACACACGCACACACACACACACACACATACACGGGAACCCCAGGGGAGCGGTTTGTGTCAGCAGTAAACAGCTGTATTTATTTACTCAAACACACAACCAGGTGCTTCCTAAAAACATCTGTCAGGCAACCATCCATTAGGGCTCATTTGCAAATGTCACAGTTGTGGAAGTGTTTCTTTGTGCGTTTTCTTTTTTTAAAATGAAAAAACAGGGCTCGGGAGTGTGAGCTCTCTGTTCATTGGCTGGGCTTTAGTGAGCTCTCTGTTCATTGGCTGGGCTTTATTGCGTGGGGCGGGGACTGGTGACAGTTAATGTCGTCATGGCTCCCGTCTCATCCTGCTAGCATGTGGTTAGCATTAGCGTGCAGAGTTGTACACCAAACCCACCTCCTGTCCTGTTCGCGTGCGGTTAGCGATAGCCCATAAGCACGTATGTGCAAAGCAGAAGAGGACATGTTATTTGTGTTTTTATCCGTGTGTTTAATAAACCAATCAGGCGTCTTTCCCTTCAGAAATAACCAGCGGCTTTACAGTAGAGCGGGGTTCATCCTGCTGGCTAAATTATTTTCTTTAAATGGTGCATATGAGCCAAATGTTTTTCCACAAACTATTTATAAAACCATGTATGAATAAGATACAGTATGTGTAAATAAATTAAATGCCTTCTTAAAATATGCAAAGCTGTAATAGATTATTCTGCCAGTGGGAGATACAGACGGGAGACAAATTAAAGGAAAAACCAACACAAAGTGTCTTAGTAAGGTGTTGGGCCACCATGAGCCGGCAGAACAGCTTCAATGCGCCTTGGCATAGATTCTACCTCTAGTCTAGCATAGATTCTAGTCTCTGGAACTCTACTGGAGGGATGGAACACCTGTCAGACCTCGTGCTCTGTGGATGGGAAAACCATGCCAGGAAAATGCCCCCCACAGCATAACGGAGCCACCGTACCCCCTCCCTCACTGTAGGGTTTTTAAAATATTTGTCACCCGTCTGTATATTAATACTGTGCAGATAGAGACCTGTAGGAAGTGGGCAGAGTCGTGATTTTTGATTAGTCTAAATAATACTTTTTTATTCTTAATGATTAAAGGGCCAGGAGTGCATCTATGGTGGGCTGTTCAGGGGCACCTGTGGGTGGACAGAGCCCTCTGCTGGCCTGGCTGACTCATAACAACGGCACTGTGCGTCTGTCTGCTTGTGGGCCCAGACTTCGAGAGGTCACAATGCTCTGGAGCCAATCAAACACCCTGGTACCCCAAACACAGACAGATTGACGGACAGACAGACAGACAGACACCATGACACTGAAAATACGTGAATCGGACAAAACGTCTGCGCAACAGAAATATACTGGTGTGACTTAAACATTAACGGGTGAAAACTAATTCACGACCACTTCTGGAGACTAAACCCCCCCCCCCGAGTTCTGATTCCCACCCAGTCTCAATCTGCAGGATTACGGGTCACATTAAGATCCCCGTTTTAATCAGCATGGATATATAACCATCCGCTCCTGTCATGTGTAACTCCTCCAGGTTATGCACAAGCATTACCCAAAAAGACGCAAGGTTAGACGCTGCATTTCCGCCTTTTTAAAATCTTTCATCCAATCACGCACGTTCCTTCAGGAAGGCACCGAATGAACAACTGCTGTGTATTATGCTAATCGTCCGTGTGCTGGGCTCTGGTTTTTATTTTGTTTATAAACCCAAAATGATAATAGAAATGAAACCAGGTGACGTGCCAGAAACGGAGAGGGCAGGATTGTTAATGAATGCACATGGCATGTGGCCGATGCATTATGCATGAGCCATTCCAGGCTTTCTTATCCCGTTTCTGGATCATTAAAGATGCGGCGGAGCATATGGAAAGCCTTTCTTTTATTTCACAAGCCGTATTTATCCACATGTTTTTGTTTGTTTAAATATTCATACGGGTTTTCTTTAATTCTTTCTCATCTTACATATAACAGGCAGCAAATGTGCAAGCAAACAGGAATAATTATCTCTCGGCTGAAAGTTAAGTGCAAAATAAATAAAAAAACATTTTCTAAAATAAAAGAAGATCTGGCGTTCTGGATTGTGAATGTTGCGATTGAAACCCGGCATCCCGCCCTGCGGGGGCACTCTGTTTCTGCAGTCTCTTTTCCCTGGCTGTGGGTTTTTAATCTGTCCTTAAAATAAGGAAAACGTTTTATTAGGAGTTTGGCTTTGTGAGTTTTCTTACGCCCCTTTCTCTTTTTTCTTCATTCTTTTTTACTTGTGTGGTTTTAGTTACAGAGTGATGAATTATGGGAGACAAGCTAATGTATACAGCGAAATAGCCAGAGCAACCTTCGTTTCTTTGGTTCAAAGAGACTGGTGGGAAGTGATTTCTGTGCTAATCTTGTGTGCATGTTGTTGCTGTGAACAGCTTGGTTCACCTTTGCTACAAATCTAATTCCCTCTAGTGGGACAGTAAAGTGATTGATTGATTGATTGATAAGGTATTTTAAGAGTGCAAAAGAGGTTGTAGTAAGAGTGTTGCTATAACCAAGCCTGTGGTAATAGGAGGTGTATTAGCTATCCGGCTGTATATACAGGATATAGGTTGATATACAGTATGGGCCAGTAATGGGACATTGTGGTATTATTACATATACATTTTTATTAATAACTAACCTGCTGATGAGGTGTGTTAACTAGCAGGCTATGTGCTAGTCATATTTTGCGTCATTGTATATTTTGCGTCAACTGCTATTATCATTTACTGCTTGTTAGCTCATCCTGTTAAGGCACTAATCTCACCTGGTCTGTCATCATTTTTAGGGAAGGCCACTTTGGCCTTGGCAAAGCCAAAATTTAATTGGGCGTCGGCCAGGCCAGTAAGTTTACACCAGGCTGGTTGATAGGAATACCTGGGAAAACAGCGGTACGTTTATGCTGTTAAATTCATCTAGTGAGTGCACCACGGCTATATTATTAATGTAGATTATAAGCAAGGCACAAATGTCCATGCAGTTAGTTATTTTTAAAATGGCATTGTGTTCAGAAATTGCGTTTCATCATCATGTCTTTGCTTAAGCCCCAGCTTTCTATCCACACACACACGCACTCACACACACGCACACTCATGCATGCACGCACACACACACACACACACACACAGAATTATGAGTAGTGCCTCGCATGCAACATCTGCACGGATTTTCTGCCATACCACTCTTCAGCAGGTGACCGCGTCCCTGGGGACGTGAGAGAACACTGAAAGCTTTCAGAAATCCTGCAGAAATATTTAACAGTCATTCATGTCAAGGTCTTCTTCTTTTGCTTTGGGTGAACTCAGAAGGTTTCTTGCTGCATTTCTCACAACACAAGCTTGTTCTGCATTTGGAAGTGCAGAGAGGGCTAAAGAACCACAGAGCACTGGAAAGGAAGTCTTTATAATAATCATAATAATAATAATAATATTAATGCCTTTACTTGTGTAACACAGAGGGGATCAGTCACCAGATTGTTAAATCATTGAAGAATACGAAACTGTTATTGATTTAGGCTTTTGATAAGACAGAATGAGCACTGATACATTTGGATTATTCACTTAAACGGGCTGTAAGGTGACGTGGGAAAGGTGTATTGCTTGTTTGTCGGTGCAACTCAGTGTAGAAATGTGCTTTGCTCTAAATCTGATTGACTATAAAATCCCTTGCTTTCTTGCTCCAGTTTGATTAGCCAGGTCTTAACTGCAAAGGAGAATGGAGTTCTCGGTTTACCTACCTGGTTAAATAAAGGTGATCTGACGGCAGCAAGAGTGGTAAGGAGCGGAGCTGTCCGTTTGATTAACGGCGTGCGTCGCTCTCTCTGCCTCCTGCTCTAGCGTTAACAGGGAATAAAGAAGTCAATGGCTCTGCTGATAAACCATAACAATATTATTGTTGGCCAACAGGAGGTGCCAGCACAACTGAAGCACGTGTCTACAGGGAGGCCCGAGGGAGGAACAGCAACAGCAACGAGCCCCACATCAAGCGACCTATGAACGCCTTCATGGTGTGGGCCAAGGATGAACGCCGGAAAATTCTACAGGCCTTCCCAGACATGCACAATTCCAACATCAGCAAAATCCTCGGTAAGACCAGCCAGCTCATAGGCAACTTAACACAGTCTCTGTAAGACCAGCCAGCTCATAGGCAACTTAACACAGTCTCTGTAAGACCAGCCAGCTCATAGGCAACTTAACACAGTCTCTGTAAGACCAGCCAGCTCATAGGCAACTTAACACAGTCTCGGTAAGACCAGGGCTGCGTCCCAATACTGGAAAAATGCACCCTCTTTTCCTCCACTACCACCTCCTCTCCTCCTTTCCTCCACTACCACCTCCTCTCCTCCTATCCTCCACTACCACGTCCTCTCCTCCGTGCCCCGGAAAAGGATATTTGTGTTTTAATCTAATGTCGCAGACTACATCTTAATTACGTATTAATGGTTACATATTAATTAATGTCTTGACGCAAACCACAATGTCAGGTCCATTGTATACTGTACGTGCAAATACTTGTACTCGAAACATTCAGACAGTTTTGCATACTTGCGGGTAGAAGAGGAGGAGTGGTGGTGGGGGAGTGAACAATATTGGGACGCAACTCATCGGCAACTTAACACAGGCACAATACAATTGCATATATCATAGATTTTAATGACTGACAATTTACACTGGTACAATTCTTTTTCTACAGATGTTAACGTAGAATATGAATTAAAACCAAAAAAGTGTCATTCTGAGCTTATCTGAATGCTTTCCAATAGCTGGACAATAATTATAACTGGCTTCTTTTATAAGTGTAATCTCCCTATTCCTCAAAATAAGGCAATTTAAATAATACACCATATTTCACTTTAACATAAAAAAAATTATAAAATATAAAAATAATTTTAAAATTATAATTCACCAGCATTAGAAAAGCCAAGAATCTCCTCCACTTTATAGCTCAAAACAATCCTGATGTGTCCCAGAGCATTTTTCTGCCACAATGAACGCTCTTTCAGCTGTGAATTTAACGTGAACGCTCTTTCAGCTGTGGATTTAACATGTGCTTTTACATTTTTGGCAAGAGAGGTAGACGTGTAACATTTAAATGCACTGTTAATAAAATGCATGTTAATAACAACATGAAACAGGACACCAATCATAAAATAGCAAAGAACAGTGCTTAAGTCGTTGGAAGGCCTGCGCCGTACAGTACAGAAGACCTTAAATTGTGGTTTAGCAAAGCGCATTTTGGAAATTTTTAGATTAAAAAAATAAAATAAAATAATAATAATAATAAAAACCTTGGTTGCCTTGTGTTGCTTGTTTGATTTAAATACTGTTCGGTAGAAGAAAACCCCTCAGAGAATGTGGGATGCTCTGGCAGTGAATGTTAATTATATCAATAGAGGGGGAAAAATATCTTGCTTTAAGCAGATGCGGTGCACACTAATTAATTTTACAGACATTTTGGCTAATTTGAGTGTGTGCTTAATCAATTTAGCCTTGCTATGCCTATGTTAACCGATGCGTATTGTGATTCCAAAAGTACGCTCGATTTTTCCCGGATAATTCTAACGGCGGAGTGGCGGGCGGATGTATTTGCTGCAGGCAGCGTGTAGTACCTCAATCAAAACCTCTCGCAATGTTTCCGAGGGATTTATCGGCCGTCACCGCGGCAGTATTTGTTATGAAAAATGAAAGTGCTAAATGGGTCTCTTCCGTCAGTCCTGGAAGTCAATAGATCACCGCGACTAAAAGTCCTGTCAGGCTGGCTAAAGTGGGCGTCCAAGATATTTACTGGTCTGTTGTTACTGGTTATACAGAGGAAGGCTAACCTGAAGGAACGTAACTGTCCCTTTTATAACACAGCTGCGCTATGTGGTAGGAAAATGTTGTGCGATGCTTTCCTGACAGAAGACAGAGAGAGTTTAGATAACGCTCTGTAAACAGCGGAGAAACCTGGATTCCTGTGCACATCCTGTATGTGTGTGTGTGTGTGTGTAGTGTGTGCACATCCTGTATGCTCTGCACAGTGTTTATAATCTGTATGATTGGAGGGTGCAGATGTGCGCGTGGAAAAACGTACTGAGGACCTCTGAGCTTGATGATCGGCAGCTTCTCACACACACACACACACACACAAACACCACCGCGCGCACACAAATCACCGCATGCTCACACATACACACACACACACACATACACACACACACACTACTGCATGTATGCACACACACACACACTATACACATACATGCACAATATATACACACACACACACACACACACACACAGGCGCACACACACACACACCTCGCAATATTCAGTCTTGTTTTTTTTCTGTGTACACAAACACACAAAAGCATCCGGCAGGATGTCATTAAGTAAGCAGAATCTAATGAATTGCTACTTGTAATCACCTGCCTTATTGAGCCTCAGAATGATGTTATTGAATGTCTTCTATCAGATTCCCCATAAAGGTCTTAGCCTTTATTTTAATGAGCCTTTTTATTTGTGAGTTTCTAAACTGGGCAAAACACATACATTTAACCAATGCTCTCCGCTGCATTCACACTAATTTAAATAAATGAAACACCATAGACCAAATAAAATGTGCACAGGATTTTGTGTACTGTGTGCAAAAAAAACAAGTCACCTCAGGTTCCTCTGTGAGAAAACGACAGCATTTGACTGATTTTATTTTCCAGCCTTGTACGAGTCTTATTAGGATTTTCAAATCCTTAAAAACACAGATTTTTGTTCAAAGTTCGAAGGTAGCCGCTTAATGAAGTGGATTGTGTGTGTGTGTGTGTGTGTCCCACAGGCGCCCGCTGGAAAGGCATGACTAACCAGGAGAAGCAGCCGTTCTACGAGGAGCAGGCCCGCCTGAGCAAGATCCACCTGGAGAAGTACCCCAACTACAAGTACAAGCCACGCCCCAAACGCACCTGCATCATCGACGGGAAGAAGCTGCGCATAGGCGAGTACAAGCAGCTGATGCGCTCACGGAGGCAGGAGATGCGCCAGTTCTTCACTGTGGGGTAGGTGCCCTGTCGTGAGACCGCGCTGCACTCCTGGGCTCTGAACTCAAACCGCCTTAACACCAGCTCAAACCACCTTATCACCAGCTCTGACCACCTTAATACTAGCTCAAACCACCTTATCACCAGCTCAATACCAGCTCAAACCACCTTAACATCAGCTCAAACCGCCTTACCACCAGCTCAATACCAGCTCAAACCACCTTAACATCAGCTCAATACCAGCTCAAACCACCTTAACATCAGCTCAAACCGCCTTACCACCAGCTCAATACCAGCTCAAACCACCTTAACATCAGCTCAAACCGCCTTAACACCAGCTCAAACCACCTTAACATCAGCTCAAACCGCCTTACCACCAGCTCAATACCAGCTCAAACCACCTTAACATCAGCTCAAACCGCCTTAACACCAGCTCAAACCACCTTATCACCAGCTCTGACCACCTTAATACTAGCTCAAACCACCTTATCACCAGCTCAATACCAGCTCAAACCACCTTAACATCAGCTCAAACCGCCTTAACACCAGCTCAAACCACCTTATCACCAGCTCAATACCAGCTCAAACCGCCTTAACACCAGCTCTGACCACCTTAATACTAGCTCAACCCACCTTACCACCAGCTCAATACCAGCTCAAACCACCTTAACATCAGCTCAATACCAGCTCAAACCGCCTTAACACCAGCTCAAACCACCTTATCACCAGCTCAATACCAGCTCAAACCACCTTACCACCAGCTCAATACCAGCTCAAACCACCTTAACATCAGCTCAAACCACCTTACCACCAGCTCAATACCAGCTCAAACCACCTTAACACCAGCTCAAACCACCTTATCACCAGCTCTGACCACCTTAATACTAGCTCAACCCACCTTACCACCAGCTCAATACCAGCTCAAACCACCTTAACATCAGCTCAATACCAGCTCAAACCACCTTATCACCTGCTGAACACCAGCTCAAGCCACCTTAACACCAGCATAAACTACCTTAACAGCAGCTCAAGCCACCTTAACACCAACTCAACACCAGCTCAAACCACCTTAACACCAGTTCAACACCAGCTCACACCACCTTAACGCCCGCAAAAACTGCCTCATCACCAGCCACATTACCTTAACACCAGCCAAACTATCCCATGACTAAACAAATGACCTTAACACCAACCTTCATATTAGGGTTTACAGAACACCATGGTGTTCAGCAGAGATGCTCATAGAAGGGGCTGTTCCACCGCGCAGACATTGAGAAGCTGACCCAACCATGAAGCAGATTGCGAAGTGCCAGCTCTCCTGATAGGCCGCTTTCTCAAGCGGTCATAATTAAGAGCCTGCTTGTACAGAAGCAGTCCTTCACCTTTGATAAACATTAGTTATTCTCAGGCTGTGTATGTTGGAGTCACATTGTGGGAGAAGCCTCCTGTCCCAGAATGCCTTTCTGAGAGAAGCTTTAAATCCTGCTCTGAGCTTAAGACCGTCATTTACAGAATTAGGACCGTGGCAGGACTGCACACAGTCAAAATGAACACAGACATTATTACAGGATATAAAACCTAAGTTTTAATTTAAGAAGCGGCCAGGGGGCAAACGGCTGCAGTTTGGCTGTGTGAGTTATAGCATGTGGATGGAGAGAGAGAGAGATTTATATTATATATTATATTTAACATATATAATTATATAACATATTATTTATCTAATAATATCATTATTCATAGTAATAGTATTTCTATTACTACTAGTAATAGGATATATTTTATGTCGGTTAAATTAAAGTTTATATATATATATATATATTGTTGTTGTTATTACTATTATTGTTGCAGTTGTTTTTATAATTGACTATTGCGCTTTGGCAATATATATTTTAAAATGTCATGCCAATAAAGCATTTTGAATTGAGAGAGAGAGATGGAGAGAGACAGAGTGAGAGAGTAGAGGGAGAAAGATAGAGAGGGAGAGGGAGAGTGTGAGAGAGGAGCGGGGGAGAGAGAGAGAGAGGGAAAGAATGTCTTCTCCAGGTGTTCACACTTCACCAGCTAGAAACACGATGGCTTCAGTTTCAGGCGAGGGAGCGCGAGCCAGCTTCCTATTATGAAAAAGAGGGAAGCTTACCAGCTATTTAATTTAAAAATGTTCTGTTAGGACTGATCCTCAATATTTTTTTTCAGACACATTAGCAGTAAGTACATATAGAAAGCTATGGTTAATCTCCTCATTTAATGTATATAAATTTGAGAAGCCTGAGGCTTGAGCAATTATAATTTTTCCATTTGTTGGTTCTATGAGTCGCGCTGTTTTACTAGATTGTGGCAGATGTGGTTATTTATAGCAGTACAGCCCTATTGTCCTACAGCCCTTTAGCAGTACAGCCCTATAGCACTATAGCCCTTTAGCAGTACAGCCCTATAGCACTATAGCCCTTTAGCAGTACAGCCCTATAGCCCTTTAGCAGTACAGCCCTATTGCACTATAGCCCTTTAGCAGTACAGCCCTATTGCACTATAGCCCTTTAGCAGTACAGCCCTATTGCACTATAGCCCTTTAGCAGTACAGCCCTATAGCACTATAGCCCTTTAGCAGTACAGCCCTATAGCACTATAGCCCTTTAGCAGTACAGCCCTATAGCACTATAGCCCTTTAGCAGTACAGCCCTATAGCACTATAGCCCTTTAGCAGTACAGCCCTATTGCACTATAGCCCTTTAGCAGTACAGCCCTATTGCACTATAGCCCTTTAGCAGTACAGCCCTATTGCACTATAGCCCTTTAGCAGTACAGCCCTATTGCACTATAGCCCTTTAGCAGTACAGCCCTATAGCACTATAGCCCTTTAGCAGTACAGCCCTATAGCACTATAGCCCTTTAGCAGTACAGCCCTATAGCACTATAGCCCTTTAGCAGTACAGCCCTATTGCACTATAGCCCTTTAGCAGTACAGCCCTATTGCACTATAGCCCTTTAGCAGTACAGCCCTATTGCACTATAGCCCTTTAGCAGTACAGCCCTATTGCACTATAGCCCTTTAGCAGTACAGCCCTATAGCACTATAGCCCTTTAGCAGTACAACCCTATAGCACTATAGCCCTTTAGCAGTACAGCCCTATTGCACTATAGCCCTTTAGCAGTACAGCCCTATTGCACTATAGCCCTTTAGCAGTACAGCCCTATAGCACTATAGCCCTTTAGCAGTACAGCCCTATAGCACTATAGCCCTTTAGCAGTACAGCCCTATAGCACTATAGCCCTTTAGCAGTACAGCCCTATTGCACTATAGCCCTTTAGCAGTACAGCCCTATAGCACTATAGCCCTTTAGCAGTACAGCCCTATTGCACTATAGCCCTTTAGCAGTACAACCCTATTGTCCTATAGCAGTACAGCCCTATTGCACTATAGCCCTTTAGCAGTACAGCCCTATTGCACTATAGCCCTTTAGCAGTACAACCCTATTGTCCTATAGCAGTATAGCCCTTTAGCAGTATAGCCCTATTGCACTATAGCCCTTTAGCAGTACAGCCCTATTGCACTATAGCCCTTTAGCAGTACAGCCCTATTGCACTATAGCCCTTTAGCAGTACAACCCTATTGTCCTATAGCAGTATAGCCCTTTAGCAGTACAGCCCTATTGCACTATAGCCCTTTAGCAGTACAGCCCTATAGCACTATAGCCCTTTAGCACTATAGCCCTTTAGCAGTACAGCCCTATTGCACTATAGCCCTTTAGCAGTACAGCCCTATTGCACTATAGCCCTTTAGCAGTACAGCCCTATTGCACTATAGCCCTTTAGCAGTACAGCCCTATTGCACTATAGCCCTTTAGCAGTACAGCCCTATAGCACTATAGCCCTTTAGCAGTACAGCCCTATTGCACTATAGCCCTTTAGCAGTACAGCCCTATTGCACTATAGCCCTTTAGCAGTACAGCCCTATTGCACTATAGCAGTATAGCCCTTTAGCAGTACAGCCCTATTGCACTATAGCCCTTTAGCAGTACAACCCTATTGTCCTATAGCAGTATAGCCCTTTAGCAGTATAGCCCTATTGCACTATAGCCCTTTAGCAGTACAGCCCTATTGCACTATAGCCCTTTAGCAGTACAGCCCTATAGCACTATAGCCCTTTAGCAGTACAGCCCTATAGCACTATAGCCCTTTAGCAGTACAGCCCTATAGCACTATAGCCCTTTAGCAGTACAGCCCTATAGCACTATAGCCCTTTAGCAGTACAGCCCTATAGCAGTATAGCCCTATAGCAGTACAGCCCTATAACAATACAGCAATATATCAGTATAGTCCTACAGCAGTATAGCACTATAACAGTACAGCCCTATAGTGATATAGAAGTACAGCCCTATAGCAGTATAGCACTACAGCCATATAGCACTGTAGCAGTACAGCCCTATAACAGTACAACCCTATAACAGTACAGCCCTATAGCACTATAGCAGTACAGCCCTACAGTAGTATAGCAGTACAGCCCTATAGCACTACAGCCCTATAGCAGTATAGCACGGTAGCAGTACAGCCCTACAGGCTCTCTGTTCTGTCCCTGTGTCCCTCTCTACTATTGGCTCACTGCTCAGTTTCTAACCATCCCACTGTCTGTCATTGGTCCCCTTGCAGGCAGCAGCCGCCGATCCCCATCAGCACCAGCGCGGGCGTGGTCTATCCCGGCGCCATCACCATGGCAACTCCCACCCCCTCCCCGCAGATGACATCGGACTGCTCCAGCAACTCGGTCAGCCCGGAGCCGGCCATCCCGGTGATCCAGAGCACGTACGGACTGAAGCTGGAGCCGGGCCTGACCCTGCCCAGCACCGACCCCGTCAACGGCCAGGACAACATGGACATATACGAGGACTACGAGGACGAGCCCAAATCAGACTACAGCAGCGAGAACGAGGCGCAGGGGCCCATCGGCGCCAACTGAGCCCCGCGCGGGCACACCACCCCCACACCCCTATGCTGTGGGAGACAAAAGAGATGTGTACTGGAGAAAGAAACCAGAAAGAGAAGAGACTAAAAGGAGAGGAAGAAGGAAAAAAAAAAACAGATTGAAAAAGAGAAACTCTTTTTTAAACATATACTTCTGGAGCCTGAACAGAGATTTTTTGGCTCCAAAAGTGTTTCTTCATGTGTGAAGCAGTTTGATCGTTTTAATTTTATTTTTCCTTAATTTCATCGTTTTTTGTTTTGTTTTGTTCATGGACATTGTACACAATTAGGTCATTGCCTGTAAAAATGTCAGATGTCAGGACTTGAAATTTAACATTTAATATGAATCCATAGCTCTCAGTCTTACTCTCGTCTTATGAATATATACACAGCGGTATTTGATTTTCTCTTGAATGCTTTTGGTAGCTGACATTGCCATTTGGGGGTCATATATTCTCACTCAGGTATGCTGTGCCAGCCAACAGCTTGTGAATGTGTGTTTTAATCTGAACTATTTAAGAAAAAGGAGAGGAAAACAGAACAAGTCTACAGATAGAGAATGCATTAGACTTCCAGATTTTCTTTATTATTATTATTATTATTATTATTATTAGTAATACATGTTGTTTTTATTTTGTGCAAATTTATCTCCAGATGTGCCATAATCTACCTTCACAACAAACATCTTAAATGTGTTAAGTCTTAAAGCAGACGCTGCGAAGAGTCTTAGACAATCTTTTTGTATCTGAACGAAACGGCGTAAAATAGCGGGACATCTTCTTTTTCTCACTCTACTTCCTCCTCCTCCTCCTTCGCTATAGTCCAGTACTCGGGCCCTGGGAGGCAGGGTGTGGTGGGCCCTGGGAGGCAGGGTGTGGTGGGCCCTGGGAGGCAGGGTGTGGTGGGCCCTGGGAGGCAGGGTGTGGTGGGCCCTGGGAGGCAGGGTGTGGTGGGCAGTCGTTCCTGCCCTCAGTGTGGCGGTACAGATACAGATACAGCGACCCAAATGGTCTTAACTCAGCCCTCCAGTTCAGTCTTAACCTCCCTGAAGTCTTAGCACCAGGGACCAAAATGCCCTGGGGCCAAAGGGCTCCAGTCTGTGGAACTGGAACTGCAGCGAGAGACGCATTTGGTTGCATTTATAGCTGCAAGTTGCCGCAATGCGACGTGCGCAGTACATTCTCTTAAACATCCCAGCCCCCAGCGGGATGCTCATTTTAAATTCCTTCATCTTAAAAATGTTTTTATTTTTTCTTCTTTTCTTTTCTCTGCACTTAAGTGTATACACAGACACTGTCAATCTTAATCGACACAGAAAGTCTTAATGCCGATCTCTTCTGAGACCTGAGCGTCGTTACAAAGTCTTAAGAGAAACCCAGTAGCTGCGTTTCTGTTCAACACACCTGTGTCATTAGAGGCCACTGCAAACCCCCCCCCCCCTCAGCAGAGCAGATAACGGCGTATCTCTGATACAGGGAAAGAAAAGGGGAATTAGGATTTGAAGAGGGGTTACATTGTGTTGCCATGGTAAAGGTTAACTGTGAGAGGGTGAGCGGTCAAGGCCAACCCTTTAATAACCCCCCCCCCAAATCCATTAGCCCAAAGCCCAGCCACACAGCTGCACCCCTCTAGTCACCCGTGCCCCAAGGGGGCGCCAGCTCCGGTAAGGATTGTGAGGTAAAAGCAGAAACAATGTGCGATATACGTCGTGGGTGCGTCCCAATATTCTTCACTCCTAACCTCCTTTCCTCCACTCGTCTCCTACAAGGAAGTATGCAAAACAGCCTGCACGTTTAAGTAATTGCATGTGCAGTATACAATGTTCCTGACATTGTGGTTTGCGTCGAGACATTCATTAATAATACGTAATCATTTATATGTAATCAGCAACATTAGATTAGGACACATATCTGTTTCCGGGGCACGGAGGAGAGGTGGTGGTAGTGGAGGAAAGGAGGATGCGTTTTTCGAGTATTGGGACGCGCCCCGTTTCGTTTGCCGGTTGTTCGTCTTGGCTCCCACGAGCAGATGGAACGAGCGTGCCAAGCTGTGAGGGGTGATTAAAATGACTGACGAGACCGTATCGCCTCAAACATGCATTTATGATGCGCGATTGCTCTTATCGTACGTACAGTACAGTATGTCCTTCAACCAAGAGCGTCGTAAAAAGAATGAATAAAAATAAAATACGTATCCGCCGTTTGGATCATCACTGTTTATCCTCTGTGGCTGGCGAACTGATGGTCACTGTATTACTTTACATTCAGTAAAAAAAGGTACTGATAGCTTTCTTCTTTTTAAATTTCCACGCCCTCGAAGCTTTGATTGTTGTATTCCGATCATATTTTACGCTGCCGTTCTTTAGCAAACAATGTATTTATTAAGGTATTGGACAGTTTTAGCATTTCATTGTGTTTTGGATGTTAGGTTGGATTTCTTTTACAAACAAACTGAATTTTTTCTTTCCCCCATACAGGCCAATATTTCATGGTTTTATAGATCTTTTCGGTTTGCTGGTTCATTTGTTTGTGATTTGTATATTCTTGTAGGCCATGCCAAAATAATATTCTGCGGGCTGGTGGTAAACTAAGGACTGTTCTTGGGACTGAAACTTGACTGCGCTTGTGTTACTAAAAAAGAAAAAAAATAAGAAAAAAGTTAACTCACACAGATACATTTCATAAGTGTTTTGAGCACTGGATATAAATGGTATTTTTATCAATTCTGATTAATGTGAAGCTGTTACCCATGAGGACTCGTGTGAGCTTGCCTCACGGTTGCCAGATTTGAGTCATTTTTCTGTGTAGTTATTTTTGTTTATTTATGCAAAAACTGGGTGTTATAAACGGACACATTGTTTTCGCTCCAGAGCTACCTGGCCAGCCTGATGGAGCATGTTCAGGTGTGGACTGCTACCTGGCCAGCCTGATGGAGCATGTTCAGGTGTGGACTGAGACACGCTGGACTCCAGAAATGCAGTTTTCTTTTTTCGTCCCTTATGTCTGTGTTGCATATTGTATTTGAAGCTATTTAGTAAATATGGACATTTTATAGTATTTATTAGCCAGTCTTGGCTCTAAAAGTATCAGTAAAAAACAAAGGACAATCAAAAACAAGAAAATTGATTAAAACAGTGAAATTTAAACTCTGAATTGGAGCTCAAAACAAAGTCTCTTCAAAGTTTTTGCCTGATAAAATTCACCATCTCATCAAAAACAAAATTGTAAATATAACAGGAAAAATAGATTTCTATTTTTGTTCAGGAATATGTAGTGAAGTATAAGTTATGTATTTTACTGTTGTTTTTTGTTACATCAGTGTATGTTATAAATATGGCAAATCACTGTACCTCTGTACATGCTGAATTGACAACCATGACGAGAGAATGCAGTATTGGACCTGGTGCAGAGATGGTTTGGCTCCTCACTTGTTTGTGTATAAAATAAGGCCTGTTTTCCTGTTAAGGGAGGGAGTGATTCCTCGTGAGTTGTCTCTTGGACCTTAATTAATACACATTATGCCACATTCATATTGCAGAGAGCATTTGACAAGTCTGGCATTTTTTAAAAAACGGCCTAATCCCGTATTGGCAATGCAAAACGTAATTACACGTAAAAACTCAATCTGAACAATGTCAAAAGAATCCTTGCAGTGGCTGGTATACACAGCAAGCACTTAACACGTAGATGCTTTCTACACAGAGTGTGTGTTTACAAGTAATGTAAAAAAATAACAATAAAAAAGACTCGATCTGATCTTATTTGCTCGAGTGGTCAGTTGTATTTTAAGCAGCAGTTAAAACTAAAATTGTAAAAAAACATAAATGTAGAAATACTTTTTAAATACAGACGTGCATGCGTTGTTTTTGTTTGTTTGTTTTTTTAAAATAATGGAAACGAATGGTAATGAGGCTTATCTAAACACAAAGTTTTAGTGAAAAACACAAGTGAGGTTCTTGGTGAGCTCGTAATATGGGCGATGTGCAAATATGTATCATTGTGTTTGCTGCATATTGCACAGCTTGGCGATTATGCTCACGTCCTGCCGTCCTCAGTCTCCTGCATAATTCACATCTGACATGTTGCGTTAGCCTGGCCGCCATCTTGCCAGCAGCTTCTCCTCATGGCATTTTATTATTTTTTATTATGGTCTTCGCCTGTGTATTTAAAAAAACAAAATGAAGACAGGTCGATGAAGACAAGCGTGTAAGCTGTTACATGCAGAACTTACTGTAACTCCCCCCCGCTGACATTGAAATTTGTTTGTGATGTATATTGTGAGATTTTGTGTTAATTTAATCAGCACAATTCACTGACATGCTATAGCTGCTGTTCAGACGTGTAAAGAGTTGCTGTCGGGGACGACCCGAGCTGTCTTCTATGGTACTTTGCTTCTTATTTCGAGCTTCTTCAGCAGCAGTTGGTCTGGCTCCTGTCTCTAGAGCTGCTCACCAGGCTCTTATCAGAGTAGAAATTGTGTTCCCAGCAGGTACCGTGGCCTACAGCAAGGTATTGTTTGGGCATGACTAGAGATAATAAAATTAGTGTCTGTTGCTGCTTTGAAAGAAAAAAAATGTTTTAAATCTGAAAATGTAAATAGTTTATCAGAATATCTTGTACAGTCCAGTGTAAAGTTTTTAATTGAACTTAAAAAGGTTGCCATCACATTTGTGCTCATGCCCTTTATACAGTACAAAAAACAGCTATTTGCTGAGGATATTATTGTTTTAAAAAAAGAGAGAGATACTAAAAAGGAATAAAAAAAATTCTGTTTTGTTTTTGTTTTTTTGTTTTTGCTTCAAATGTAAAGCAGCAAGTCATGGGTTATCATGTGCAGTATTGTTGTGAGGTAAACTAAAGGTCAAATAATTTTACAGTGGTACGTACAGAGACCCGTCTCCAGTTTTGTTAGTATTAATATATCAAGGACAAAACACAAGTCGAGTGACACATTCAGGTGTATTTAGACACCTTAGCTTTGTGTACAAACCCTTTGGGTTGTTTTCCCACAGGATGAATTATTGACTTATTGTATTGTATCGCCATCAAAATATGTATATACATATGTACATACATACAGCTAATCAGTCGACGCAACATGGCAAAGGAGGGTCCTGTTTGGGGGTGGAGGGGGTAGGTGTGCGTAACTGCCTGTTTAAGCTCATTTTACCTCAAGAATACCCTCCTTTTCCCAAAAAAAAAAATACAACAAAAAACCCGTCTCACCATCACTCCATCTTTTGTACTGCTGTTGACACTTACAAATTAAAGAGAAATTTTGTTTTAAGATTTGAGCCTTTTGTGTTCTTGCACGTACATTCTTTTCTTTGTGTTCCGTTTGCTTTAAATACAGTACTATTTTAAAAACTGAGACTGGGTTAGGACCCAGCATGACTGTGATGCATTTTACAGTACTTAAACAGCAAGGATTATGTTGCTTTTTTATAAAACTCTTATCAGCCTGAAGGAAAGTAAAGGTGACACTGCAGCTCTCAAACGGACACACACACACACACACACACACACACACACACACAACGATCTTTAAGTGCCATTCTGAGTAATAAATGTACACTATTTCCTATTGAGGCTCAAAGCTTTTATTCTTTTGCAGCAAAGAAGATTTAATCACAAACTACTTATTCAACAAGTAGAATTTCTGTTTTAAATAAAGCATAAAAGAACCAATGCTGAACTCAAGTATTGATTTGTATAGGCAATTTGCAAATGGTGTCTGTCTGCTGGAATTTCCGACACCTAACATTCAAAAAGATAATCTGGAAAAGGTCATTGCAACACCTTAAAACACGGGAAGCGCGGCTGTGTAGCCTATATTACAATTTAGGGGACACATATTTGGTTTACTTTTAATATACGATTTGTCTGGAATTATATACGAAAACATACTGCGACCTGCCAATAATGCAGAGCTGGATATATATTTATTTAACTATAATGGCAGTTGTTTTTTAATTTTTTTATTATTTGAACCAAAAATACATTTCCCGGCTGCTTCGTTTTTCACGTGAGCAATTAGTTAAGTTCCTCTTGCAGCAGCTGACGTCAACTTTAATTTGTCCGTCACATACTGCCCGTTTTAATGATTACATTTTCGCACGTCTGCTCGTGTACTTTTCAGTAACGTTATTATTGCAAAGTGGTAATAACACCACGGTTTTATATATTTTTTCAAGCTAAATGGGTATACATTAATAGCCTACGTTGTGTTTTTGTTTCTTCCTTGAATAAAATTAGTATGCGTATTCGGTGTTGGACCGCATTTTGAATTGTAGACATCTTAATTACGACGAATATTCGCTTTGTACAATTGTACAATAGTTACGGCCGTGGTGTAAACTGCTTTTTAACAGGTAGATTCATGTAGCCTATGCGTGACGTTAAAGGTAAGACGCCGCCTTGAAGTATTCATTATGACAAAATAACTACTGAACTAGCCTAAAGAAACTCATAGTGCATATTTTAGGCTATCTGGTTTGCACTAAATAAACCTTAAATTAGACTCAGATTAGCCCCAAACACATTCTCCTATATTAAAGGTAGGCCTAATTGAACTACCGCAGCAAATCGTTAGTCGACGATACCCATTCAAATGGCAAATAATTGCAGCCTACATCAGCAAGGGGAAAAAGAAAAATTCTACTGTTAATAGGCCTATGAACATAATGAAACGCATTTGTCACGACTGGATAAACAGTGTGGAGCCTAATCCATTTGCGGCTTCTAAGCGTCTGATTCAGGTAGCCTAACGTTACATCTGTCATATAAGCAGGTGAAAAGTAAATCTGTAGTTTCCAAAATCCGTTTTTTTTTTTTTAATAGTCTACCAGCTGATTTCTTGTGGGTTCTGTTTATTTCATTTTGATGTTTAATTGTGGAGAAAAATAAGACGAGATATTTCCAAACAGCCAGATCCACGACACCTTAATGCAGTCGTTGTAGGTTACCTTTTTTCCTCAACTCATGTTCTGTTCACAAAAAGACGTTCATTGTCATTGTATTTTAAAAAATTGTATATTGTATTGACTTTGGCCGAAAGACAATGCTACTGCGAATTAAATAGTCTACTAAATGTAATTGGTTGAAGGAGGAAGGAGCGTAACCTTGTGAAATAGGCCGAGGCTTTCCTGTAGTCAGACTCAGGCTGGCCAGTGTGCCGTCTGTCGCTACCGTCTTGACCCTGTGGCAGTTATATTAGCATTATCATTGTACACTTCCCTTTTTAATAAACCTGTATGTATTTAATAAACCTGTTTATACTGTGTGTTCAGCTTGGTGAACGTGATTGAGGGCACTGTGGGAGATTTGGTCATTTGGCCTACGCGTTACTTTCCGGCCGCCCGCCGCGCTTCCCGAGATCAGCTTGGAGGAGTCCAGTCGGCGGAGCATCGTGGAGAGACGCCGCGTTGTCTGCAGCAGGTAAATACTCTGAGAGGCCGACGCCCAGTGAGTCCTCTCCCCGCCGGGCGGCCAGGACATGTGGTAAAGCATTGGTGGAAATAAATCTCTGCAAACTGCACGCGTTTATTCATCTGTCGGACTCCTGCCAACCGTCTCATCTCTGCTGGCGCAGGTCGCCCGCTGTCGTTCATTCACGAGAAGCTGGTAAGATCCTCAAGTTTAATACTGTTTAAATAGCATGTGGATAAGTGGCACACTCCCAATGTTCCAGTTAGTTAGCCTATTCGTACTTTTAAGTGAGGGGGTTTTGATTATTGTAGGTTGGGCCACAGCGCCAAAACCGAGATTAAAAGACGAACGCAAGCCAAAAAAAGATTATAAGAAAGAAAACCACAGCGCCAATGGCGTGTGCGAAATATGATGCTGATTTTGGGGTGCAGCTGCTTTTTGGAGCCTTGAACCAGTTATACATCAGAGCAGAGAAGAATATAATACAGGCTAATACACTTTTGATCCTTGTTACCAGAAGCACACATAAAATACACTTAAACCAAGCAGTTAATATAGACATAAAATATAAATAACAGGTATATATTCATATAAACATTCAGAGTAAGTTGACAGTCAACCTGCTGAACAGTTGTGTTTATGGATGGATTTTGAATTTGCTGGAATGACAGCATGCCGCATGCCCTCCGCTGCCGTGTGCTGCTACACGCCGTACAGTATGACAAACGGTCAAGAATAAAACAAGTGTGGAAAGGGACTGTAGAGGGCAGCCTGATGGAAATCCATTTAAATGTGACTTTTGTTCTTTCCATCAATCATTTGTATTCCCCTGCGCGGCGCGCGCAGTTAAGCCCTTTCCCCTCGAGAGCACGCGAAAAAGCCGCGCTTAAACTTAAACAGTGCGAATAACGGGCGCCTGTGTTCGCTCCTCCGGCTCTGCATCCTCGCGCTGGGTGGAAAATTATACGCATGCTGCTGCAAAATAAACCTTATTGTAATTCACAAAGATAGCATCATCGAGAAGAACGCCGTTTGTGGGTGTGTGCGTGCGTGCATGCTTGAAATCATGCTTGTGTCATTGTCATATTAATCACATGAAATTAATTACAATAACGAACATTTCCGTCTCCTTTTCCTCTTTATGATTTGACATGTTTTACGGACTGTGCCATGCGAGAGGCGGGGTGGGGTTTAGGCCGTAGAGAGTGATGTGGCAGCCGCCGATTGGCCTGTTCAGGTGAGCGCAGAGATGTCGGTGTTTGGCCTGCGGATTATAATTAATGCTGCTCAGCTGTGCGCCAGCGGCCGCAGCTGACTAAACCCCGTAGGAGTCTTGGGGAACAGTATTCAGTATTTTACTGTTCTGGAGCTCTGCCTGCGTTTGAGCCCTGCCAGGATCCCATCAATCAGTCGTGGTGCGCTGTCCTCTTCAGCCTCGCTGCTGTTTGTCTGATTTTCTCATTAGATGAGTGTCTGCTCTTTATCTTCAGCATTGTGCTGCAGACGGGCTTCCCATTCACAGTGCTGCCCTTCTTCAGAAGGGCTTCCCATTCACAGTGCTGCCCTTCTTCAGGAGGGCTTCCCATTCACAGTGCTGCCCTTCTTCGCTGTAGAAGTATAAAATAACATTTCCATCACCTGGCTATTTCCCACTCGTGTATCAACCGTAGGCCCCTGTTACTCAAGTCTATGGTCCTCGAGGTCCTGAGAACTGCTGGTTTTCCACCCTGCCTTTACCTGGGAGTCAGGTGTGAAGACAGTCTGGCCAATCAGTAGCACTAATTGTTCAGTTAATTACCTGGGAGCAAGGAAAACCAGGGCTGGATTTGAGTATCCATGCCATAGGCCTCTGTACTAAAAAGATAGGTACTGCATGTGTGAAAAGCTGATGAAGTGCACTGATGTGTCATAATTAAAACTACATGGAGGCTCATGAGGAAAAGGCACGTCATATACTGAGCGTCATATACTGAGCGTCATATACTGAGCGTCATATACTGAGCAACACATTTTACCTTTATTCTTAATTTTTGCAGCTGAAGTTGGGAAAATGTATTTCTTTAGCTTCTTTTAATTTAAATTTAGGGTGGACGTGTATTGTGGTTTGGTTGAATAAGTTCACTGCTTGCTGAAGTGTATAATAAGGGTCACCGACTTTATAATACCGACCCAAATAATTAAATGATTGAAGTTGTCAATTTTAAAATTTATTTCTCATTCTCGATCCATTACTGTCTTTAGGGCCTGATGCTTTATTATGAATTGTGCAGCAGTGTGAAATATTTGTGGCTTGAAGGACCTGCATATCCTCTCTGAATCTACAGATGTGTGTACATTTGGGCTGTTTGTGCGATTGCTGAGTTATGCTCAAGGGCCTTCACTCGCTGATATTCCCAGATGCCTGACTCCAAATGCAGAAGGACAGTGATCTCACAGAAAGTCTGGTGGAAGGCAGGTGTGCGTCTCGAGAGGGCCGGGCACTCACAGCGTGGGGTCACACCAATCCCCTATTTTCACTCCTTGCTTCTTGACGAGATACGCGGATGAGATACGAGGACGGAGGAATCGAGGCAACACGCATTAGGCAAACGGAACGTCCTTGCTCAGTCAAGCATCAGTTGAAGCGACGCCAATAACTAATTCAATTAAATTCAGTTCAGTTTTATTTGTATAGCTCTTTTTACAGAGAACTGTTACAAAGACGATGTACAGAGAAACGGAAGGAAAATTGGGCAAAAACCAGGCCTGAACCCCCAACCAGCAAAACGAGGTAAAAACTCCCCGGTGGGAAGAAAAACACTCAAACGGTGGCGAGAAAAAACTCCCCGATGGGAAGAAATCTCGGTGGAATGGATGGCAACAGAAATGTAAGGAGCGATCATGATGTGACGTGTTGCACAGCTGTATCACCTGTCCTGTTTTAAAATGACGTGGGTTCACTTTAAGCATTGAAGGTTGCGTTTCCCGTGCGGTCACAAGCGAGCTGAATGTTGTGCTTATGTGCTTAACTATAATGTTTCTTTAGCCTCTTTTTTTGTTAGTCCTATAGAATGAATGTTGTGGATTAAATTGCTTTCTAATAAATGGAAAAGAATGGTAAGAATAGATTTTTATAGGGGTGTACTTTTCATGTTGCAAATTGTGGCAGACATCATTTATATACGTCGCACGTTCAGAGAATAGACTTCCGCAAAGGCAGGTTTCCTCACTGAAGCATCCTCCGGGAGCCTCCTTGTTCCTCGCTCCTCGCTCCTCGCTCCTCCAAGGGGCATTTAGCAATTTGGACTGTCCTTAAAGATGGCGGACCTTGGTCGATTTCCGGGTCAGGCGACGACCGAGGACGGATAAGATAAGTGATTGGAATGAACCCCGTGTCTGTGGCGTTAACCGCGAGCCCCGCGTAGCAATATTGCGCACGTGCACACGTACGTGAGGCTGGCAGGGGCCAGTTTTTAAATCCGCTGAGGTAAAGGACTTTTTTTCACAGATGGTTTAAATGGATTAGTGTGGAATACAAGCTTCCTGGGAGGGAGGGTGGGGGGGCCTGTCCCTCTGCCAGCACTCTTAGCCCAGACGCGCTCGTGCCTTCCAAAAGTCCTGCAAGGTTAAACCCAACTTTATTATACGAAAGCACCATCTGATTTACTCTTCCCTCCCCCCTCCCCCCTTTCCTGCATAGATCTTCCCTCCCTCCTCCCCCCTTTCCTGCATAGATCTTCCCTCCCTCCTCCCCCCTTTCCTGCATAGATCTTCCTGGCTGTGTGAGGTGGATTCTGGCTTCCTGCGTTCGGACATGTACCTCTGTCATTCCCACTGTTTTATAATATCCCGGACATTCCAACACTTCGCTTTCAATTCCTTCTCCAAACCCATGACCCGCCCCGGCCTGCTCTTGGCCCTGTTGTGCATCCCGTTGAGTAAAATGTGGTCTGGAATATTTTCTTGGCCTCCGATTTTATTTTATTTTAATTTTTTGTTCCCCGAGCACAGTGAGCGGAGTCGTCACATGGAAAATGTGGAGCTGGAGGCTGTTTATTTTTTTAAAGATTGCACAGGTCAGAGCCTCTCTGCCATTGGAGAAAAGGGAAGGAGGGAGGAGATAGGGAAGGAGAGATGGAAGGAGAGAGGGAAGGAAGGAGAAGAAAAGAGTGGAGTCAGCATGATGGGGTGTGTAGGCCAACGCTTTTGACACAGAGAGAATACTCTGGAAGGCCTCAAACGGCCCTGCTTGGGGTTCACGTGGGAACACGATGGGACAGGATTATTGCCAGCGTATTGGTGTGAAGAACGCCTAGCAGCCTCTGCTTTTAGGGTTTCCTTTTTTTCTTTTTTTTTCTGGCAGCCTTCAGGGGTGTAGATTTTTTAACATCGGAGAGATGCTTTTTTCAATTTATTTTTTTTATTTAAAAAAATAAAATAAGGACATCCTTTTGCTGGGGCCAAGAGCTCCCGTCTGAAAGTTGGGCTCCACAAAACTGGTGTTGGGAGACAATGGGATGCAATGAATCAGTTTTTTCCTGCGGGGACGCGGAGCGGCGAGGGGGCGAGATGGCGGCCGTAAACTTGCTCCGCGAGGAGAACGCTCTTCGTTTTATGTTCCTGTTTTTTTAGTGAGTGGAAGGAAATTTGATGTAATGCAAGCTGCCGGGATTCAAAAT
Organism: Ilyophis sp. 1 JC-2022; assembly: GCA_022702515.1. NCBI lineage: Eukaryota > Metazoa > Chordata > Actinopteri > Anguilliformes > Synaphobranchidae > Ilyophis > Ilyophis sp. 1 JC-2022. The sequence continues at coordinate 3,737,341 of CM040399.1, forward strand.
GTACATAAAACAGTAAATTGCTGTTTGGGAGCAGTAATGTGTGGAAATGGAGAATGATGAATGGGGAGATGGGGCGGTGGCTGGAGATGGTGGGAGTGACATCACTGGGGTGGGGATGGCTTGGGGGTGCTAATAATCTGGGCTACCGATCCAGACTCGCACATTTTTCCCTACTCGTCACTCCCTACAGGTTACTGTTCTTCATTATGAAGAAGAGATGTGCGTGTATGCGTGCGTCCGTCCGTCCGTCCTCACTCTAATGTTGCGGGGTGATGCTTAAGCTCAGCCAATCAGAAACCACCCTAAATGCCCCTTGCAGGCACAGAGGTTCTGATGGGGCATTGGAAAGTGACACGCCGGTTCCTGTTCAATGCACAGGTTTAATGGATCACTTCTGCAGCGTAAACATCTCATTTTCACACATCCGTCTGCTGAATGCCGAGATTTATTAGTTCGTATTTTGATGTGGTTGGCAAAATAAACTTTTGAAAATAAATCTCTCGGGACGTAATATCAGAAAGTATGATTTCATGTATCGATTCAGGCCACTGCATTGCCTGCATTTTTCTGTGGAAAAAGTTAATGGACATTTAACAATTTGTCTGCTTTGGCTTTTTGAAGTATTTATAAAAATTCTTTATCAAAAAACGATTTATAAAAACCGCCTGCTGTGGCGTGTGCAGTGTACGTTACCCTGGCTAGCGGCTGTGTGCAGTGCACGTTACCCTGGCTAGCGGTTGTGTGCAGTGCATATTACCCTGGCTAGCGGCTGTGTGCAGTGCACGTTACCCTGGCTAATGGCTGTGTGCAGTGCACGTTACCCTGGCTCGTGGCTGTGTGCAGTGTACGTTACCCTGGCTAACGGCTGTGTGCTGTGTACGTTACCCTGGCTAACGGCTGTGTGCAGTGCATATTACCCTGGCTTATGGCTGTGTGCAGTGTACGTTACCCTGGCTAACGGCTGTGTGCTGTGTACGTTACCCTGGCTAACGGCTGTGTGCAGTGCATATTACCCTGGCTTATGGCTGTGTGCAGTGTACGTTACCCTGGCTAACGGCTGTGTGCAGTGCATATTACCCTGTGTGCAGTGCATATTACCATGGCTAGCAGCTGTGTGCAGTGCATATTACCCTGGCTTATGGCTGTGTGCAGTGTACGTTACCCTGGCTAACGGCTGTGTGCAGTGCATATTACCCTGGCTTATGGCTGTGTGCAGTGTACGTTACCCTGGCTAACGGCTGTGTGCAGTGCATATTACCCTGGCTTATGGCTGTGTGCAGTGTACGTTACCCTGGCTAGCGGCTGTGTGCAGTGCATATTACCCTGGCTTATGGCTGTGTGCAGTGTACGTTACCCTGGCTTATGGCTGTGTGCAGTGTACGTTACCCTGGCTTATGGCTGTGTGCAGTGTACGTTACCCTGGCTAGCGGCTGTGTGCAGTGCTGTGTGCAGTGCACGTTACCCTGGCTTATGGCTGTGTGCAGTGTACGTTACCCTGGCTAGCGGCTGTGTGCAGTGCATATTACCCTGGCTAGCGGCTGTGTGCAGTGTACGTTACCCTGGCTAGCGGCTGTGTTGGCTGTGTGCAGTGTACGTTACCCTGGCTAACGGCTGTGTGCAGTGTACGTTACCCTGGCTAGCGGCTGTGTGCAGTGTACGTTACCCTGGCTTATGGCTGTGTGCAGTGTACGTTACCCTGGCTAGCGGCTGTGTGCAGTGTACGTTACCCTGGCTAACGGCTGTGTGCAGTGTACGTTACCCTGGCTAGCGGCTGTGTGCAGTGTACGTTACCCTGGCTAGCGGCTGTGTGCAGTGTACGTTACCCTGGCTAGCGGCTGTGTGCAGTATACGTTACCCTGGCTAGCGGCTGTGTGCAGTGCATGTTACCCTGGCTTATGGCTGTGTGCAGTGTACGTTACCCTGGCTAGCGGCTGTGTGCAGTGCACGTTACCCTGGCTAGCGGCTGTGTGCAGTGCACGTTACCCTGGCTAGCGGCTGTGTGCAGTGTACGTTACCCTGGCTAGCGGCTGTGTGCAGTATACGTTACCCTGGCTAGCGGCTGTGTGCAGTGCAGGTTACCCTGGCTAGCGGCTGTGTGCAGTGTACGTTACCCTGGCTAGCGGCTGTGTGCAGTGTGTGTTGCGGTTCACTGGCCCTGCCCTCCTGTGTATTTGAGAAGGCAGCGCATACAGTCTCTCTCCACTGTACAGAGCACGATGCTCCCAGCAGCTGCTCCCGTTAAACATGAAATAGTGCTTTGTGCTGTAGGTGAGGAAACGCAGAGATCCCACATACATATCCAATTATCAGGCTGCTGCCAAGCGCATTGCCTGCACCTGTTGCTGCGGATCAGAACATCTGTTCTGCCGGCATGCGCTCTCTGGAAGCGAGACTGAACGCTGAAATCCAATATTTCAACAAAAGACCACATCCCAGGAGTTGCCTCTGCTTCTCCAGTCTACATTATTTGATGGCCTATGTTCGTTCGTTCTTTCTTTTTCTTTTTTTGCCACAATACAGAAAATCATTTTCATTCAAGATCGTCCACTCATCAAGTGTTGGGAATTGGATAATCGCTGCTCTGTGATGGAAAAATATGATGCTGTCAAATGTGTCGTATCTCTTCTTCCTGGAGAGTGGAGGAACTTCTGCTGAAACGGAGAGGAAAGACGATTGTGTTTAAGGGGAACAGAGGGGGTGCACTGATAGGGTTTAAGGGGAACAGAGGGGGTGCACTGATTGTGTTTAAGGGGAACAGAGGGGGTGCACTGATAGGGTTTAAGGGGAACAGAGGGGGTGCACTGATTGTGTTTAAGGGGAACAGAGGGGGTGCACTGATTGTGTTTTGATTGTGTTTAAGGGGAACAGAGGGGATGCACTGATTGGGTTTAAGGGGAACAGAGGGGGTGCACTGATTGGGTTTAAGGGGAACAGAGGGGGTGCACTGATTGTGTTTAAGGGGAACAGAGGGGGTGCACTGATTGTGTTTAAGGGGAACAGAGGGGGTGCACTGATTGTGTTTAAGGGGAACAGAGGGGGTGCACTGATTGTGTTTAAGGGGAACAGAGGGGGTGCACTGATTGTGTTTAAGGGGAACAGAGGGGGTGCACTGATTGGGCTTAAGGGGAACAGAGGGGGTGCACTGATTGGGTTTAAGGGGAACAGAGGGGGCGCACTGATTGTGTTTAAGGGGAACAGAGGGGATGCACTGATTGTGTTTAAGGGGAACAGAGGGGGTGCACTGATTGAGTTTAAGGGGAACAGAGGGGGTGCACTGATTGGGTTAGCAGTGTTATCAGGCTCAGCATTTCCATTCAGGCCTGGACCCATCTGGCTATCTCTGTCTTCCCCTGCTAACCCTATCCTTCAGACCTGTTAAAACGATTGACACACTAATAAACTGATGTTTATTGGACACACTTTAAAATACGTTGTTCCCTTACCTCCATCTCACCCATCCAGGAACCGGTGGCTTATTAAATAATTACCCTCCAGGCACAATTAATTTTTATTAAAAAAAAATTTTTTTTTTTTACCAGCACATTTAGCTTAAATTCAAGAGAATTCTAAATCATTATTACATAGGCAGACATTTCAAACATTTTGTTAAACTCTTTTTGCTTTTTGTGGCAGGAAAGGAAATGCTATGGCAGATTGTCGGGGTGCCATGTATCCATTCATTAATACATTAAAGCACCCTAATATTATTAATGTGCTCGTCAAACCATTAAAAGCCTTTGTTACAACCAAAGGGCGGTTCAGTCCCAATATTGTATTACAGGAAACATCCAAGACTTTTATTGTGAAATGAATTGGTGATGATTGTAAAGATTAAAAGGTAATGTCTTTATTAGTGTGTGTCAACTCGGCACAGAGGTAAACCTAAGGGGATTTTACCTGGAGGACTCGAGTATATATTCTACTGTTTTAGGTTGAAATGAATTGTATATTATTTTTTTATACAGTGCAAACTGTATGCCAAAATCAAACTATCGTTTATTTTTTCTGAAGTTTTACCGAATTGACTAAAGTTATCACTCGGCTCAGTCTTTTGAGCTGTTGCCTCCGCAAAACTGTTCTGTAAAAGTTAGTTTGGGGAATGTTGATGGCAGATTGTATTATTAAAGATTCCCTTGATGGCTGTGCAGTACATAAAAGCTGATTCATGTCATGAATGCTCCGGACAGTTTCATTAGAGGGTGGGGGGGGGAGGCAAAAAAGCCTTTATTTTGAAGCTTGGTCTGTACTCATTTTAGTCGTTTAAAGATTTGTACAAAATTCTGTACTTACATCAGTCTTTTACATTCAATTTGAAATGATTATAAGAGATTTGCATTGAAATCCAAAAAAAGAAAGGTTAATGAAAAATCCCATTTTCTACTTAATTCTAAAGGCCTTGGTCTCTCTTTTTTTGATGTTCTGTCTTTTAATTAAATGTAATGCATTCAACAAATGATGTACCTTAGAAAACGGTCAGATTGTTCACCTTGAAGGAGTAGCTGCAACCTTGATCAGTGTAATTGTGTAGCGCTGTAGTTCTGAAGTTGTTAAGAATTGTATTATTGCAGTGAATGTATTGCCTCTGACATGACCCGTCATACAAAAAATGGCCCTGACACCAATCACAATTGTACAATAGCCTAGCCTTGTCTCTGTAGTTCATTTTACTGAGCACAAAACGTATGAAGGCAGTTAAATTACCCCCCCACCCCCCCCTCCACCTGGGGATGTCACAGCTTTTCCTCTTCATCAAAAGAAAATATTGCGAAAAATGGCTCATTAATTCAATGTTCCATCTGTGTTTATTCTCTTTCTACTGAGGAAAATAAAACGGCACGGTGTGCACGCATCACAAAGGTAATGTCAGTGCTCCGATCAAAAATTGAGATGATATTTTTTGGACTACCATAGCTACAATTTATGAGTTACAGACTTTTTTCCCCCTGTATTGTTCATGAGAAAAGTTTTGTAATCTATAATCTGAGTCCAAGCATACATCAATCCACATATTCAGCTGAAGATTAGTGGAAAAGTTATTGGGTTTTTGGAGGTCTCATTTGGTATTTATTATCCATTTATAACCTTTGCTGAGAAACTGCAGAGAGTTTAGGATTAATACCTTTTGTTTATAGGGAGTCAATGAAAGCAAAAATAGTTCAGAAAAGTGCATTGTTTAATCTGGTTTAAAACTTGTCACAGGGGGTTTTTACCACTTACTAGACTTCAAGGGCTGGTTTCCCAGACATGGATTTAGCCTAGTCCTAGACTAAAAACCTTTTTCAATGGAGATCTTCATAGAATTTTTATCTTAGTCTGGGACTAGGCCTAATCAATGTCTGTGAAACCGGCCCCAAGAGTTCATATATTAGTTGACAACATGGTGAGCTGATCTATAAAATACTATATTAATATTTACAATAATAATAGAATCTGCTATATGGGCAGAAACCGACCCAGATACATTTCCTCTCTCTAGTAAATGTAGCGAAGCCTTTCAGAGCGTTTCTCTGGTTATTGCTCTTAAATATAGACTGCCTCATAGCCTGGTCTGGGTTTCTTATTGAGGTTTGAAGATGTGGGCCAAAGGGTTAGAATGTTAAAAAAGGGCTTGATGACATCATAGTGAAAGCTCCCTGGTTCTGCAGGTTAATGTAAAAGAGCTTGGCCCCTTGTCTCCACAGCTTCTGTTAATATGACATAGCCACCAGCTTCCCAAAGTAAAAAAATGAAATAAAAAATGGCCCTGCTGTAGGTGGAAGATGAGAAAATGTGACATTTAAAGGAGCGGAACCCGTTCAGTTCGTAAATCTCAAACGTATCCGAAATCTGGCCCGCTTTTCTGAAACTTTCCATCTAATATTTACTTGGAGACGTTGATGTTGGTAAACTTTTTTTTTTTTTCCAAAATAGATTTTAATAATTTAGTAAATTTTGCTGCAAATTTCCAGGCTTTATTTCCAGTGTGTATAGAGGGTGTTGTGCAGGGTTTACCACTATGCCATGGTGCAAATGAACCTTTTGTGTGTTTCCCAATTGACTATCCTTTTATCACCTAAATAAATCTGTGATGAAACATATAATTTTAGAGCGTGAGGTAAGTGAAAGTTTGTGAACTTTAATCCCGCTATAGGAAAGTGCCACCAGAGTTAAAAAATAAAATATATTCTCTTACATTTCATACAGCTACCCCACAAATGAGTACACACAACACCTTTGTATACGAAGTTTGTACGGGACTTTTGAAAACATAGCATTATGTGTATTGTGTGTTTACTATTTAATTCCAACAAATTAGGAAAAGTCCTATAGTGTCAAAATGAAAAAATACGGTTACCTGGTTTTTAAGAGACGTCAAACATTGAATTGGGTCTAATTGACCCAGAACACAATATGAGGGTTAAACTGGTTGCCTAAAATAAGGAAACAGTTGTATCTTGATTTTCATTGTTCCAAGTGTAATTTAGCAAAGTCCTCAAGCGGAAATGTAGACACATAGAAACACACAGCTCCAGGGTATTGTATATTTGAGTGTTTCTTGTGTGTAATTTTATATTTATATTTAACATTTCCCATCTATTTAAAATGACTCCATAAATATGAAATTAAATATAAATATACTTAATCGCAGGTTCTAGAAACCCATCTAGAAACCCACCTGCCATATTGCTTTAGTGTGGATTAATGTGTGTAAGTGTGTCAGTTAATAATAATAATAATAGGATGTACATAATGTCTTTATTAAGCATCTGAGTATGTGACATATGTTGTCTCATTGTTTTCGACTAATCAAGAAGTTTCATAGCAAAGTATTCATCTTTCTTCTTAAAGTAACAGTTGAATCTTGCCAGGGCGTACCTGAAATTCAAAGACAAGAACAGAGACTGTTGTTATTATGTTGCCATTTAATTTTCAGTTGTGTAGGCTTTATTGTAAATTTAGGTTTGACATTACACTCAGCCCTGTATTTGCATTAGTACTTATGAATATTTGAACTGTTTAGTTTCCGGTACCGTTTGAACACTCCAGCAGGTCCCTGGGAATATGAAAGAAAAGGCTTTACTACACGCTGTACGGAATACATTTTGTTCTTGTGAAAATTTTTCTTTTGGAATTGTCAGTAACCAACAGGAATTTGGCCGGCGTCTAAAGTGTCAAACGTATTTTAAGGTGGTCTGTTGTGAGCGCTCTTTCAGGGGTTTTTTCACATCCCGTAGGTGGGTGGAATTGGTGAAGTAACCCAGGGAAACGGTTCAATGTGCTGCACAGTACATAGAGAAAGAACCTCTTTATCTCACGGAAAGGTTATCAAAAGCCAGGCAGTGCCAGTGGAAAGGGGTCCGGAGGAGTTCATTGGGAAATGTATTAAAAATGCTGTACCTTCAAAAGGCCCCCCTCCCAGTATGATGATGAGAATTACAGTCACTGATTTTTCTGAATTATTGGTCGCCGGTGTCACTGATGGTTGGCGTGTCACGTGAAAAGGGACGAGAACTAAAGCGAGCGGGATGAGACTCCGCCCTGGCGCTTTGATTTAAAAAAATAAAAAAACATGCTCATTTACATAGATGTGACATGTTGCCATGACGCTTTCATTCTGGGCACGGCATTATTCATTTAATAACCATTATTACAAACTTTCAGTAATGCCACATTAAAGTGGTTCCTTTCACAGACAAAACGGAAGTGATTTTTGTAATTCACCGAGCTCTCGTTCAGCTTTTTTTCAGAGGCAACAGGGACGATAGCGCCGTGCTAATAAAGTGATAAAGAGCACGATGAAGGCGGAACCAAGTTAAATGTTAGTAATGAAAGAGTAGAAGAGACTTGGCATGAAAAGATTAAATGAGAGCTGGGAACAGCGAACAGGAAACAGATGGTTGTACAACAAACATTTGAATGTATTTAAATATACTGTATATTTAAATACAGTGTATTGTGGAGTTCACTCCAGAACTCAGAAAGCCAAATTTAAGTTGTGAATAGAAAAAGAGTAGTGTAGTTTAGTGGCATCTCTCTCATAAAATGGCATCTCTCTCTCTCTCATACACACACAATTTGGAGTCTTCTATTTGCACGGTGTTATGAGAAGCGAGCAGTGGGACTTTAGGGCGATCATTGATCTTTGATTCATATTTAATGTTTGAATGCATACAGAGTACAGGCATCTGCATGCTTTGTTTGCTGCATGTAAAATGCAGTCATTCCCAGGAATAAAGTCAGGTAACCAGGTATGATGCTTGGTATCCAGGTATAAAAAGGTCACCCACCTATACTTCCTCCATAGGGTTCTGCCTGGAAAGCAGGATGTGTCCCACATAGGGTTCTACCTGGAGAGCAGGATGTGTCTCACATAGGGTTCTACCTGGAGAGCAGGATGTGTCCCACATAGGGTTCTACCTGGAGAGCAGGATGTGTCTCACATAGGGTTCTACCTGGAGAGCAGGATGTGTCCCACATAGGGTTCTACCTAGAGAGCAGGATGTGTCCCACATAGGGTTCTACCTGGAGAGCAGGATGTGTCCCACACACAGGGTTCTGCCTGGAGAACCGGCCGTATCACACATAGGGTTCTGCCTGGAGAAAGGGCCGTCTCACACATAGGGTTCTGTCTGGAGAACCGGCCGTATCACACATGGGGTTCTGCTTGGAGAACCGGCTGTATCACACATGGGGTTCTGCCTGGAGAACCGGCTGTATCACACATAGGGTTCTGCCTGGTAAAGGGCCGTCTCACACATAGGGTTCTGTCTGGAGAACCGGCCGTATCACACATGGGGTTCTGCTTGGAGAACCGGCCGTATCACACATAGGGTTCTGCCTGGAGAACCGGCTGTATCACACATAGGGTTCTGTCTGGAGAACCGGCCGTATCACACATGGGGTTCTGCTTGGAGAACTGGCCGTATCACACATAGGGTTCTGCTTGGAGAACCGGCTGTATCACACATAGGGTTCTGCCTGGAGAACCGGCTGTATCACACATAGGGTTCTGCCTGGAGAACCGGCCGTATCACACATGGGGTTCTGCTTGGAGAACCGGCTGTATCGCACATAGGGTTTTGTGCTTTTCATTTTTTCCCATTAGATCCTTACATGTGTGTGACAGGAGTAGCTAACCCCAGTGTGTGTGTGTGTGTGTGTGTGTGTGTGTGTGTGTGTGCGCGCACAGGGTTATAAGTCCTAATACTGTGCTTCCTTATTGCCATTGTGTCCACATGCATCGCTTCTACCGCAGTAACCTGCCTTTTTATCGAAGAATAAGATCGCTCATTGTACTTGTTCATGGCTGAAATGTGCAGTGTAGTTCTGTTCCAAGCCGTCCCTGAGAAATTACTCCCGTTTGTGCACAGTGGAGACGTGCGGTGATCGAAAATACATATTTTTTTTGTGTGGGTTAAAATTATTTTTTTGCAGCAGTGTAATGCTCAGCTTCGCTGTAGTTCAGCTTCACTGTAGTTCAGCTTCACTGTAGTCCCATTTTCGGGGGAACTGGCGCGCACGCACGTGTGTGTTCAGCGCAAACGGGGGCCTGGTCAATTTGTTAATGATTCCTCTGGATTTCAGTGTTTTAGGTTTTCTTTGACGGCACAACTAGGATTTTCCCACTGACACTTAAACAACGAGGAATCTGTAGAAATGTTTCACCTTTAATGAATGCAGCCAGGCGATGGCCGTAGGAGAAGATGCATTTGTGATCGTGCGTCACTAGGCTTTTTTTGTTTTTTTGTTTTTTTGTTCCGTTTCTACGTTGTGAGTATGTTATGGAATTAATAAAGCCTGTACATAGCAGCCCCTCCTGTCCTGTAACCAGCCTTATAGAGCAGAATGGCTTTTGAGTCGCTCTGACCCATTGGAGGCGCTGTTTTCTAATATTGTCACAAATTTTCGAATAGAAATATTGTCCATGTTATTACATAAAACTGGCTAGAGCTGTGCAACAGCAAAAGCCGAACAGACTGATGTAATCTCCAGTCGAATAGAATCAACATTTTACTTATTAAATATCATTTTGAATAGTCAACAAGTCTGTACGTAATTTGGTGGCCATGCAGGGTAATAAAACTTTGTTTTCCTCTTTCAAATTTTTTTCAAATTGCTCTCATTTTGGATATATTTAATAATTTTTTATCGATTGCACATTTTACAAGATAAATGATAAGAAGCCCGTTGCGTTGAGCAGAGTATTCAGATCTGAAAAAGCAGCACTCTAGAAGAAGCAACAAAATTCTAATTTCTCTGGTTCATTGAAGTAAATCTAATCTTTTAATGTGTGGCCCAAAAGGGACGGCTTGTTTTAAATGTGTGAGATTTTCAGGGCGTTGCGTTGTGTTGCGCACAAGGTAGTAACGGAAGTATAAGTTGCTTTTGATTTGGGAGGGGTTATTGTTCTACTGATTTTTATGAAATGCCCTATATGAATGCGTATGGTGTTTTTCCAACTAATGCTTTTATTTCATCGCTGGCTAGTGGGTTTGAGGCGAGGAGCAGTTCTCTCTTGCATTTCAGTGAAATAGTTTCCAGCGTCTTAGATGGCAAATTTGGCATCTTTTTAAACCAAAAGAAGGCGCAAGTGTTATTCTTGAACTTGAGAGCCTTGTCTAACAAGCGTAACATAATGTAGCTGCAGTGTTTTTACAGCCGATGCCCAATCCGACGGAGCGAGAAGAAAATCGGCTGAGAAATGCGTTTCTTTGATTGAATTACAATCATTTTGATTGGCTGCTGTGCCCCTATGTTTTTTAATTGGGAGGATGCTTGGTTTCATGCTTTGAAAGGGCGTGACGGTCAGTTCAGACGGGGGCACGGCAGGATTGGCAGTGCAGCCGGTTAATTGGGCTTCATGTTTTTTCGCTACAGTAGAATCGACCGCTACTGGGTAGCGACGATTACCCACAACCTCACACTGACACATTCACAAAACCGTGTGTATTCGGCCAAATCATTCATGGGAGACAGTTTAAGATTTCTGTTTGAATCCTTTTTTTATTATTTTATTACTAAAGGTAATGCTGCTAAAGAAGCTTGATATTGAGCGATTGATGAGACCTTAATGGGTGAGTAATGCTTAAAGAAATCGCCCCATTATAGAGAGAAACACATTTTAAGTGGAAATGGAAATTCAAGTCTGAGGTTTTATTTATTTTTATTTAGAAATATTAGAAAAAGACCCAGTGTTCGATTATATGGCCTCTTTCACCATATTTAATGTTTTCAATAAAAGCAATTATGGTCACCCTTATTTGATAGACTCAAAAATGTCTTAAATAAAAATATGATGAAAGGCCTGGAACGGTTTAGCTGAAATGGTGAGCACACACAGTGAAATATGAAGTCATATTTGCAGATTATGTGCAGTAATCCAAACGTTTAATCTAGGGGAAAACACAGTGCTGTGATTTTTGGGATTTTGCAATCTAATGAACACACACACACACACATACACCTCACCCGTCTGCTGTTCCATACACAGGTTGATGTTTGACCAACTTTTTGGGGGTAAATGTCGGAAGATCTGATTATTTCCCACAAATAGAATAACGGGGCTGTTTGGCTGTTAAAATAGAAATGGATTCCAACAGGGGTTTTCTTGGCCTTTTTCTAATTTCTGACAAAAGCTGTTGAGTGTTTTCATATTTTATTTATCCAAGTGAAAAATTCTCTGTCTGTCTCTGAGCCTTGGCGAACGCACAACGTTTTCATGACGTGTGTAAAGGAGGCGAGTTATGTGCCGCAAAGGGGAAGGAAAGAGGGAGAAGTTCCTCCTCCTCCTCCCCATTGACACTGGCATTTGGCTTTGATTAGGCGGCGGCCCGCGGCGCCTCCCCAGCGCCTCCCCAGCGCCTCCCCAGCCGCACGACAGCCAGCAGTAATTAACTTTATAGAGATCATATGGCAGGGAAACCGGGCTTGAAAGACCCGACTCCGAGGAGCGCATTTGATGAATTTCCTATGATTTGAGCCTTGGCTTTTACTCCTTCCTGTTGTGGTGCAGACGCTCGCAGCGCACGCGCCCCGGCCGGGAGGAGCAGCGGCTCAGACCCGTTAAAGTACAATACACGCACTGTGTGCCTTCTCTTTCTTTCTGTCTGTCTGTCTTTCTTTTTTTCGCACGTCTCGGATTGCGCTTCCTGTCGGGGGTGGGGTGGGGTGCGGGTGCTCTGTAAGGGATGACAGGCTATTTAGACGTGCTACTTCAGTTTGCATTAGTGTGTGCGGTGTCAGGAGCGCGGAGGCCCGGAGGGAGCCGGCGTTCCCCGGGCCTGGAGAAACGGATCGCTTACCTCAGGAAATCAAAGTCAATTGTGGAGTATCTGTCCTGGAGGAGAGCCCAGAGCCCCCAGAGAAAGTGTGAGACCTGCAGGGGAAAGAGGAGGTCTGTTATCCCAGAACAGCCAGCGTGCAGGACACAGGGCTGGCCTGTTTAATAGGGTCATCTCCTCTCTGGGGTACTGTGTGCGTGCGTGCGTGCGTGCGTGCGTGCGTGCGTGTGTGTGTGTGTGCGTGTGTGTGCGTGTGTGTGCGTGTGTGCGTGTGTGCGTGTGTGTTTGTGTGTGTGTGTCTGTCTGTCTGTCTGTGCCTGTCCGTCTGTGTGTGTGTGTGTGTCTGTCTGTCTGTCTGTCCTTCTGTATGTCTGTCTGTGTGTGCGTGCAAGTGTGTGTGCGTGTGTGTTTGTGTGTGTGTGTGTCTGTCTGTCTGTCTGTGCCTGTCCGTCTGTGTGTGTGTGTGTGTATCTGTCTGTCTGTCCTTCTGTATGTCTGTATGTGTGTGTGTGTGTGTGTGCGTGCGTGCGTGCAAGTGTGTGTGTCTGTGTGCGACTAATTGAAAACAAACGACATAACGTAAGGTGACATATGCAGTATGTCAGACTTAACCGAGTCCCTGGAATCGTGATGCATATGAACACAATATCAGTCTGATTCTGACTGAGCGATCAATGAAGAAGACTCACAAATAAATCTTATGTAATGACTCACATGGAACTCCCACTCTTGTCTGTTTCTAAATCTGCTGCTTAGGGCTTTCAAAGATGGACGTAGCACTGACCGCAGGTGCAGTACCTTTGGAATATAATAATATGTTTGATGTAGTTTTTGACATTTGCACAAATGTGATATGGTTACTTATCTCTCTCTTATCTCTCTCTCTCTCGCTCTCTCTCCCAGATGAAGTTGCCTTGAAAGAATCATGTTTCTATCTTTCGCCATCTATTTATCTTGTGCTGTTAACAGCACCCCTAAATTTACTAATGAAATCAATGCAGATGTCAGCCCTGTGGCCCAGTGATGAAATTACTGCTTTATTTGATAATGCGGATCAGAGCTGGAGAGAAAAACGACCGTGTTTTTGTTTTGGCAAGTCGTTGCCTCTCACACCATACTTTCCCACAGGGGGGGCTCTATCAGAATCTTCCAGGCTGGGGGAGGTTGTCCCAAACGAAGACCATGCCCCCCCCACCACCCACCATCCTGATGTACCACAGCCATGACCGCATGCTGGCAGAGATGAAATCACATAACCCCCAGAGGCTCGCGTCCCTTAGCTAGCTCGACTGCCCCCGTGACCGACCTTGTCCCAACCAACAGTCTTTCAGGAGCCTGCATTCCTGGGCCCTCTGTCCCACTGTAATGACTGTCCCATGGTCTTTCAGCAGTGTGCTGTTTCACTGGGTGGAGGCCACTATCACTTTAAGGGTTGTTTCTCCTGACTTATTTTTCCATGGATTTCAATAGGAAAATTAGGGGTTTTGTGTAAAAATGGCAACATGGTTCACCCAATATGGACGTAAAAACCCTAAAACTAAAGCTGAAAAACGTGTCACTGTCCTAGCACTGAGTGCACTGTATATACTTTATGTAAGACCACTTACCTCTCAGACAATTCAGATGCATTCTGGGTAATAACCACATTTTTGGAATAGAACAGTGTGACTCGTGCCTCAAAAAGGTTCAAGTTGTTCTTCAAACCAAATTAAAACTTGGCCGGTGACCAAAATGTATCTTGCTACGGTTCCAAACCAAGATCTAACCCATGAAAATACTTGCAATACCAGACATTTTTTCAGTAAATCAGTGTACAGCACAAAATCTTGTTTAATGTGCATATACTTTGTTGTATTTCTGTTTGTCATAATTTTGGTTTCTTAACTGACCGAGTCTCTGCTTCTAAAGTACAGCATTTCTGACATTTTAAATTCATATTAATTTCCATTTTGTAATCCAATGGTTTAATTTTCACAAAGTGTGTACTGGTTAACTGCAGTATTTCTTTTTAGAATAAAATGTATTTTTAAATGAGCACTGGGAATGAGGTTCCAAGCACAGAAGACCTTCTTAATTCCCTCAGCTTGAAAAAGTGTCTTGAGCTTGCGAGTGATTTGAGCTCCTTTGTAGCACAAAGGATCACTTTCTCTCCAACCGTTTGAGGGTCTCATTATATGAAATGATCCAGCTGGTGTTGGACCTTCCTCCCACATTGTTTTGTTACTTTGTTGCTTTACGTTGCCTTACATTACAATACATTACATTAAGTTACATTACCTTAAATAGCAATACATTGCATTACGTTATGTTTCATTATGTTACCTTACATAACAATACGTTGCATTATGTACGCATCAAATTCAAAACATTGGTGCTCGCCTTCCAGGCAGTCCCCCCCCCCCCCCCCCCCCCCAAAAAAAAAAACACACAGACACCACCCACCCACCACCCCCTGCGCTCCGCTCCTCCTCCCTCCCCCCCCCCCCCCCCCCCCTCACCTCGAGCTCGGTCGTCTGTCTGTCCTCTGTCCCTGGTGTGGGAACGTGGAATGTCTCCCCCCGTGGAGGTCAGTCTGACAGCAAGAAGTTCACGCCTTCAAGCGCAGAGAGATTGAACTCTCTTCAAGCTGCACCTCCTCTCTCTCCCCTCCCCCCCCCTCTGTTACTTGTTTATTAATGTTTGTGTCCCCCCCCCAAAAAAAAAAAAAAAAAAAAAGCCCATCATACTGACTACGCCTAGTACTTAGATTCATATTTATTTTTTTTTTTTGTTCTATAACGTTCTTGTGTTTAGTAGTTTTGAAAATATATGTACGTCGCTCTGGATAAGAGCGTCTGCTAAATGTCTATAATGTAATGTAATGTAATGTTGCATTATGTTACCTTACATAACAATACGTTGCATTACGTTATGTTGCATTATGTTACCTTACATAACAATACGTTGCATTACGTTATGTTGCATTATGTTACCTTACATAACAATACATTGCATTACGTTTTGTTTTGTTACTTTGTCACATTACCTTACATTACCTTACATTACAATACATTAAGTTATGTTGTCTTACGTTTCGTTACTTTGTACATTACGTTACCTTACCTTACAATACATTAAGTTATGTTGTATTACGTTTCGTTACTTTGTTATATTACGTTATATCTTACATTACAATACATTACGTTTTGTTGCATTGCGTGACCTTACAATACATTAATACATTACATTACAATAGGTTCCATTGCGTTTTGTTACTTTGTTACATTACATTAGTTTAGCAGCCGTTTTTATCCACAGCCACTTATAATGCGATGGGACGTAGGTACCCCTGAACTTGTACCCCTGAACTTGGAGACTGCGCTGTGGTGTGCACTGCGGGCAGAGCCTGTACCCCCAAATCGTCCCTTGGGAATGGGCTTCAGACGCTCTGTGACATGTCTGAATATAAAGGCCTGAGAGGCGCTGGCAGGGTGCATGCACTGGGCACGCGTGCGCTCAAGCTATTTTAGGACGGGACGGGCGAGAGGTCCTAATTTGAACCAGCCTTCCATGCCTCCTTCCAACAATAACAAAAGCGTCTGTGTAAACCGCACAACAACCCTGTGCTCGCCCCAAAAACTCAGAATTCAAACAATACATCTACATCTCCCGGGCCAGATACGCACGCTCGCATACACACTGAAAAAACATTTAAAACGCTACAGACCTCAACCACCTCATCGCTCAGCCTGCTCACACTGTAAATGTGTGTCATTGGTCATTTTCAGGGTCGTCTTGAGCCAGCTTCAAATTTAGTATCTCTCTAATCGTGCCATAAACATTTTCTGTCACATTTTAGTCTGAACATTTACTTGCTAATGTTCATCAAGACTATGCAGTGTAGTCTTGAGCGTGTATAAGCACGCAGTGATGTGTATTTCCAAATAATATGAAACCAAAATTGAAACCAGAGCATTCGTGCAGCAGATGGTATCCATATTTCAAGGGCTGTCCCGGAGGATCTAGGAAAGCCACAGTTGGTTCTTAACTGATGCTTGAAGGGCACAATTTATCCTACCTATTTTCAGTCTTGCGAAAGAACATGTGGGGGGAAAAAAAAAAACATTTTGTTGAACTTGTTTGTAGCCTACTTCACTCGAAATTGAATTAACTTTGGCACTTGATGGCGAAACCTAGAACGTCGCGATTTACCGTTTTTTTTAAAAATTTTTTCTCTCACAAATGTTTAGAATGTTGTAAGGGCGTTTAAATGCGCTACCTGCTTGCAGACTGGAGCCGTTTCCAGGGCGCCGACAGGGAGGTCCTTAGGTCTTTAATAAGGAACAGTGCAGTCCTTGTTTTAATTATAAGGGCTGAAAAGGCGCCACCTGTGTCTAAAAGGGAAGCTGAAAAGCGGGTTGGTGAGGACAGGACGGGTATTGTTGCAGAGACCCGGTCAGCTGTGATGTCACATGGGGGGGGCTGAGTTTTGCCACATTCTCCCAGAATTCCCTCACAGACGAGCCCTGTAGGACTCCGGGCTGGCGATCTGATCGTTTGCGTAGGTCTTGTACCGTGATGAGCCACGCCCCCCTCTGTGCCAGATGCCACAAGTTAGCGGGTAGGGGGTGTTGGGAGCTAGGTTTTTCTTTCTGCTGGAAACCTGACAGTTCTGTCAAGTTTACACTGAATGCAGTCAGTCCAACAAAAAGCGATACAAGGCTCTATTCTAGTAATGTTTAGCTGTAAATTATGCTGGAACAGTATGGAATACATGGTTGGCTAAATGACTGTCAATGCTAGAAGTCATCAAGGGTCTGAGGTATCAAACGATTCTCAAACCATCACTCTGATGCCAGATATTCAGTAGATATGGATGGATCACTTTAAGGGTTGTTTCTCCTGACAAATGTTCCAATTGAACTCTATGGAAAATTAAGTCAGGAGAAGAAACCCTTCAAGTTATCCATCCATATCTACTGCATATCTGGCAGAAAAGTGATGGTTTAAGGCTTGTTTGATACGTCAGACCCTTGATGACTTGGAGCCATTTAGCCAACCATGTGTTTCATACTGTTCCAGTGTAATTTACAGCTAAATCTAGTCCCACCCCCCAATTCCCATAGAGATCCATTCAAATGCAGAGAGGTTATAGTATCGCTTGTAGGAGTACCAGAAAATAAGATATCAAGAGTCTTTTGATGTTGTTGGTTGGCATGGCATGCAAAGGATATGCGACCAAATATTAAAATGTATTACTTTATTCTACATTATGTTAAACTGCCCAATATTTTTTGATGCCAGAAAATGGGGGGGACTATATACCAAAGGTTCTATAATTTCTAAACGGTTCATCCGATATGGATGAAAATACCGTCAAATTAAAGCTAACATTGATTTGTCATTGTATCCTTTCAAATTCAAAGTGCTAGAGTACAAAACCAAAATAACAACAAGATGTGTCACTGTCCAATGAATTATGGTGCTCACTGTATATGTACATATAATTGTAGACCTTGGGGCTGGATCCCTCATTGCCCCTCCCTCCCATCTCTGGCTGTCTGGTACACAGTTGAGGTGCGGGGGCCATGCTTCCTCTGTGGCTCTCGCCACGCTCCTGGCCTCGTTACAGTAAAAGGAGTTTATTCCCAGCGAAGTGCACAGGCCATTATACAGCACAGCTGTAGGGCTTGGCTGCACAGGCCATTATACAGCACAGCTGTAGGGCTTGGCGTAAAAGGGACATCTAAACAGCAGATTTTTTTTTTTAGAAGGAATCGTGTTTTTTTTTTTTTGGGAGAATTTTTTCTTTTAAGGAGGGAGAGAGAAAGAACGATCTTAACTAAACTTCCTGTGAGGTTTAGAGGTATGTCTACGCACAGTTCAGTCACATTTAGTTTTTCTTTTCCAGTCACCTACGGTATAAACAGCATAATAAACCAGGCTATAATTTCAGGGCTGCTGAAAACACACTCCTGTTTTCTACACTTTTGGCACGACAGCTTACGAAGTGCTTTATACTTTTATAAAAGGAGTAAACATCCTTTTTTTGGAAAAAAAAGTATAACATTTGTGATGTTTGGGGGGCGGGGGACCTTTTTCTGTGGAAACACCAGCATTAAGAGCTCTGTGTTTTTACAGATTGAGTTTTTGGTAAAGAAGCCTCGAAGCTGAAGCTGTATAATTGAAGAGACTGGACTTCTCTGTTCAGGTTTAAGCTTGACTTCATCTGTTTGAGCTGCAGCACATTTTAAAGACGAGGAGTTGATTGAATTTACAGCGGTTGCCATGGAGTGTTACAGTCCATCACTCTGGGCCTCCTTGGGTTGCCAGAGCACAGAAGCTTCATCACTCTGGGCCTCCTTGGGTTGCCAGAGCACAGAAGCTTCATCACTCTGGGCCTCCTTGGGTTGCCAGAGCACAGAAGCTTCATGTGGGAACTGCTGCAAATGACCAAGTTGTAGGCACAAAGGAAAAATATCAACTTGCAGAGTTTAGCAGCTCTTGGACGGGTGTAAAATTCTGTAAATGCAGCTACTGAGCAACCAGCTTTCCTCCCTTTGCTTTGACTGGGGCAATAGCTCACTGTGCTGGTGGAATAGGTCGCTGTGCTGGGGTACTAGAACACTGTGCTGGGGCAGTAGCTCACTGTGCTGGGGCAGTATCTCACTGTGCTGGTGGAATAGGTCGCTGTGCTGGGGTACTAGAACACTGTGCTGGGGCAGTAGCTCACGGGGCTGGGGCAGTAGCTCGCTGTGCTGGGGTACTAGAACACTGTGCTGGGGCAGTAGCTCACTGTGCTGGGGCAGTAGCTCGTGGGGCTGGGGCAGTAGCTCGCTGTGCTAGGGTACTAGAACACTGTGCTGGGGCAGTAGAACACTGTGCTCTGGGGTAGTTGGCTCACTGTGCTGGGGCAGTGTCTCACTGTAGAACACTGTGCTGGGGTAGTTGGCTCACTGTGCTGGGGCAGTGTCTCACTGTGCTGGGGCAGTGTCTCACTGTGCTGGGGTAGTTGGCTCACTGTGCTGGGGCAGTAGCTCAGAGTGCTTCTCCTGCACATTATTGCTGAAATGAGTGAATTTTATGTTAAAAGCAACATGTTCTGATCGGAAGTCAGTCCTGTGATTTTGCACATAGGCGTCACATCTAAAGTATCAGTGCCTCCATAGTGTAAGTGTGTTGTGTTTAATTCGACATTTTCAAATGAAAGCTCCACATGGAAAGAATTCTTATTCTCTGTGTGCAAAAAAAATCCCTTGTTGCTTTATACAAAACTAAATAAATCCCCTGAAGTAAAACCAGTATACCCTTGGAACAAAAGGGGAAGCCGTTTCATACAGAGTTCAGTGTTGCACTGTCAGCACTTGTATTTCTGCTGGTGAGAGAGTGAGATATTACAAACCTGCACCTGTCCTTTATTAGGAAAGTAAACTTTCCATGTCCCAGAGCGAGATGTAGCAGTGAGCAGTATTTATCTACAGAATGGATACTCTGCTCTGAAGGGGGAATACGGCAGCACGGCAAGCAATAAAGCAAACCCTACAGTAAGAGATGAATTATAGATGTGCTAAACACAATGTTTCTATCAAATTCCATTGACTGGAAACAGATTGCTGGTTATACTAACACATGTTGGGGGGGGGGGGGGGGGTATACCTTGTAAATACGCTGTAAAAAAAAAAAAGAAGTAATTTAATTTTACAAATGAAATGGCTGCCGCTGAAGGGTGATTGCACACGCGCGCACAAAATTCTGGTCTTGCAAGACTGATTTCTGAGTTCTGTTTGAACACACTTGCTTAATTTTTCATTTAAAAAAAATATGAATGTCTCCAAAGGTCAGCTGCAGTCCTGTGTAATTAGAGGCTATGAAAATGAAGTGTGGGAGCTCAGCACTAGGACTGTAAAAAGAGCAGGGAGATGATGTCCGTGTGTGTTTAACTTCCACATTCAATCCTCTCTCCTTCTCCCCTTGTATTGTGTAATATCATTAGAGAGCTTGGGGGGGACCCTGTTGATGTTACTGCAGTGTAAATGAGAGAATTTGATTTGGCCTGGCACACCACCAACACCCTGACATAAATGAGCTATACGAGATTTTATGATTTAACCCACGAGGCAGCTCCTCAGTCAGCAGCCAATGAAAAGACTAGATCTCTAGGCTATAATTAAGAGAATTGTGACTCAACAATGAGGTCATAATGATGTCACTTACTGTAGCTGAATTGAGTAAGTGTGCATGTCAGCGAATTAGAGGCGCAGTCGTCCACGTTCAGAGACAGTCAGCCACGTTAGAGACAGTCAGCTACGTTAGAGAGACAGTCAGCCACGTTAGATAGACAGTCGGCCACATTAGAGAGACAGTCGGCCACATTAGAGAGACAGTCAGCCACGTTAGAGAGACAGTCATCCACGTTCAGAGACAGTCAGCCACGTTAGAGAGACAGTCGGCCACGTTAGAGAGACAGTCAGCCACGTTAGAGAGACAGTCGGCCATGTTAGAGAGACAGTCGGCCATGTTAGAGAGACAGTCAGCCACGTTAGAGAGACAGTCGGCCACGTTAGAGAGACAGTCAGCCACGTTCAGAGACAGTCAGCCACGTTAGAGAGACTGTCGGCCACGTTAGAGAGACAGTCGGCCACGTTAGAGAGACTGTCGGCCACGTTAGAGAGACAGTCAGCCACGTTAGAGAGACAGTCAGCCGCATTACACAGGCACGGCAGCACCAGTTGCGACTCCGTCTGCTGGCAGCTGTGCTCAGTGCCAGCCTGCTCTTACCCGATAGCCTGGCGCTCTGGTGGCTGCGTTCCACGCTACAGTGGAGGAGTCATGGAGGTGGTCTCACGTTTGTATGCCTGAGGTGTATCAGTTAGACTAATAGAATCACAGCCGTGCTGGAAGCAGAGCAAAAATAATCATAAACTCACACCACTCGCCATAGACGAGGCTTTATTTATAAGCAGCCAGCGGCAGGCTGTGGGGCATGGGGATCTGTCTCTCAGGCACGCTGTATGAGGCTGCTTTCTCACACGAGTGTGTAGCACACCTCCATGGGCGAGACCCTGCCTACCTAAGCACTGCAGAAGGAAGGTAACGCTGTAGAAAAATGACATGTGATTCAACAGTTTTCTTTTTGATATTCATATTCTAATTTTAAACTGTCCTCTGTCAAATTAATCAACAATTACATACACATTGTGGCTTATGACCCAAAAAGATTCATGAATATGATGATTTATTTTTAAAGAACATTTGTTTCCCCTCTTGCAAGTAAATGAAACAGAAGTGCTGGGGCAGTATCTCACAAACATATTTTTGCACTTATTTTTGTTTTTATGTAGTAGAATTAAGAGCTGAAAACTAATATTCCTCTGAAGGCAAAATTATTATTATACATTTATATTTGCCTGTTCTTCTGAGTTTCTTTTACGTATTTAAAAAAAGAAAGTGCACATTCATATGCTCTGAATAGCAATTTGAGGAACTCTTTAAGGAAGGATCCCCGCCATATTCCTTTTGACTGCGTCTAGTCTTCAGCTCGCTCTCTTTTAAACAAATATTTCCACGTGTACACAATGATGCAATAATGATATAACATTACGGTCTTCATTCACCATCTGCCTATAAAACAAACCAGAACCAGTAGTCTCAAATGGCTGTTTAGACTCCATTAACAGTGAATCAAAACATTATCTGTTTCTAAAATGCTATGGCTAAGTATGACGGATTAAACCCGAACAACTCTGCCTTTATTACGGTTTTAAAACCAAGTCTAAATTTAAACTCATCATCCTTGCTTTTGGAGAATTGATTTGTCATCTTCCCTAACCGGCACATTTGATGACTTGCCTTTTCGCTCACCCGTTTAAATTACAAGTATATGCATATCCATCAGCTAACATTGACAGTTATTGGCAGCATCAGATTTACCCACAACCGCCACGGATGTTTCATTTATTTGTTTATATATTTTTTCTTCTATGCCTACAGTGTGCTTTTGGGTGAAAGAATGTAAAAATAAAAAAGAATAAATGGTAAAATGCAAGCGTGCGGCAGAGATGAGAGAAGGTGCGGGTGATAACAGCTAAAGCGTGCGGCAGAGATGAGAGAAGGTGCGGGTGATAACAGAGCTAAGTGGAGACAAAAGGCACGACTGAAGAAGAATGTGATTAACCCCCCCGTCACCCGCCGGGATCGCTGCTCCTGTTCCGTGTGCGCGAGCTTTCCGCCACATTTACCTTTTTAAAACGCAGCGCTGGCGCCCTCTCCGCAGCATAGCAACCGGATTATCACAGCGCCGCCTGTAACATCTGCACCCTGTCATATACCATCTCATTCATTTCTACTTAATTTGCTCCTAATATCTGCTTGCAGGGGGAACCAGATGCTGCACGAGACCAAAGAGTGCGCAGAGTTTGTGCCTCGAGTTTTCAGCAGGGCCAGGGAATATCAGCCTGATTGAGGCAGGGAACGGCTCGTCTAATCACACAATATTCATATGTGTAATAATATTTTCATCATTTATCTATTTTGTGTGTGTGTGTGTGTGTGTGTGTGTGTGTGTGGCTATGCCAAAGATGTTTTCTGTCCCGGCGATCCAGTAGGTCTGTTTACAAGACGAGCCTGTTCCTGCGTAAATATCTACGACAAACGAGCAAGACCTAGTTTGCCCTGAGAGTCACTGGTTTACCTACATAAAGGCCATGCAGATCTCTGACCTTGATTCACGTTCCTTCAGATCAGATTCAAATGAAAACGCTGGCACCTGCTGACCTACTGAGTTTAACGGAAAATAAAGTGACGTGTAATATATTAAAAAACCAGAAGATGTGGGAGACAGTTGTATCACGCTGGATGGTAGTGACGCTAG
Organism: Ilyophis sp. 1 JC-2022; assembly: GCA_022702515.1. Classification (NCBI taxonomy): domain Eukaryota; kingdom Metazoa; phylum Chordata; class Actinopteri; order Anguilliformes; family Synaphobranchidae; genus Ilyophis; species Ilyophis sp. 1 JC-2022. The sequence goes on from CM040399.1 coordinate 3,760,450, forward strand.
CTGCAGACTGGGCATTAATCCTCTGCCTCAACACACTAATAATCTATATGAACCTTTTTTATGTAATTAAAAATACAATGAAACGTAAACTCAACACAAAGCCAATATGCAATAGGTCACAGTTAGTGTTTGAGGCCTGTTTCAAGCAGGAAATATCTGTCATCGTTGCTCTGTTCCTGCTGCGGATGTGTAGTGTAGACGCTGTGTTTGAGCTCACCAAAGAGAACTTGCAGACTTTTACATAGAGCCCCTGCATCTCTTCATCTGACACCAGAGAAGGCAGACCGTGGGCCTGCTTGTAGCTCTCCAGGTAAGCGGCCAGCCAGTCCCTCTGTAGCTCCACGCTGGGGTAAAGGCTGTAATCTACGTTCTTCACACCTGAGGGTGTAAAACCATACGCTACATTAGTTTAATGTTTATCCTTCAAATTATTCTGCTGCATTGGGTCGCTGGTCTCCACTAAATCAGAGCTACTACATGGTCAAAGTGAAAATGAGAATGTTTTTGCCTTTTTTTGGTGGTGAGGGGGTTCACTGCCCTTTGGCCAACTACTCACAGATTTAAAAACAAACCTTGATTTCCTCCAAACAAAATGATTGATTATTGTGACTGCAGGCTGCAGGGACAGTGGTGGGAGGGGAGGATGTGTAAAAATGCACCAACCTGCGAACTCGTTGAAGTGGTTGCCGATGTCGTACGCCTGATAGTTGTAATCGGCATACTCGTAATCAATGAACCGCACTGAACCTATAGGAGAACAGCAGGCGTAATCGGGCATAAACGGTACTTGTTATAGACCTTGTTAATATAATAATCATTTATTCAGCACTTTCATTGAACCTTAGTGTCGTTTCAAAATGGAGACGACATAATTGAAAACCTGTGGACCCGGTATGTTGGTACAAACAGAGCGATGAACGATGAAATAAAGATGTCTGGGTAGCGCAGTGGGAAGTGCAGGGATATAACGTCACTGTCAAAGCTGCTTTTTGGAGTTCCTTACTCGAAACATATTTTATTGCTTCATACCTGAATACCTGCGCCCCCTAACAACAGTCATTCTCATTGGTCCTCAGAAACGTCTGTAAATATTTAAAATCTTTCATAAGGATACAAACGCAACATAAAACCTGAAAACAGCATTTATAAAAGCGGAATGTGTTTGGGGTGTTGATGCTGTCCTTTCAGTGGAAAATATAATTCACTTTATTTAATTGGATTAAATAGACGAGCGTTTCAATAGCAGTGTTAAATCAATCCATTAATCGCAAGGACCTTTCTCGGATAAGAAACTAAAAAGCAACCGTAGTTTCTTTTACATGTAAAAGAACCAATTTTATTTTCTGTTGATGTTTAATTTTCAGTGCATTATTTATATAAGCATTCATTTATGGGATGTGTATTTTAGTAAATGTCAAAATAGTTTTACAATCAGTTTGAATCACTTTAGAACACATTTCTGCCAGGGGTTTCTGTGCAAGCCAAGACAAAATTCAGTTTGAGGAGGACAAAAAATATATATTTTGTAAAAAATAATTTTTACCTACACTGCTCAAAGAAATGAAGGGAACACTTAATCAACACAGTATGACACCAAGTCAATTAAACTTTTGGGATATCGATCTGTCCAGTTAGGAAGCGTAAAGGATTGTGAATCAATTTCACCTGCTTTGGTGCAAATGAGTGACAGCAGGTGGACAGGAGAGGCAACAGCAAGACAACCCCCAAAAAGTAAATGGTTTTGCAGGTGGTGGCCACAGACCATTTCTCTCTCCTTATCCTTCCTGACTGATTTTTCTCTAGTTTTGCATTTTGCTAGTGCCCTTGTCACTACTGGTAGCATGAGGCGGTACCTGCAGCCCATTCAGGTTGCACAGGTAGTCCAGCTCCTCCAGGATGGCACATCCATACGTGTCGTCGCAAGAAGGTTTTCAGTGTCTCCCAGCACAGTCTCAAGAGCGTGGAGGAGATACCGGGAGACAGGCCATTACACGAGGAGAGCTGGACAGGGCCGGAGAAGGGCAACAACCCAGCGGCAGGACCGGTATCTGCTCCTTTGTGCGAGGAGGAACAGGAGGAGCACTGCCAGAACCCTACAAAATGACCTCCAGCGGGCTACTCGTGTGCATGTTTCTGACCAAACTGTCAGAAACAGACTCCATGAGGGTGGCATGAGGGGCCGATGTCCTGTAGTGGGACCTGTGCTCACAGCCCAGCACCGTGCAGCTCGATTGGCATTTACCAGAGAACACCAGAATTGGCAGGTTCGCCATTGGCGCCCCGTTCTCTTCACAGATGAGAGCAGGTTCACACTGAGCACATGTGACAGACGTGAAAGAGTCTGGAGACGCCGTGGCGAGTGTTATGCTGCCTGCAACATCATCCAGCATGACCGGTTTGGTTTAATTGACTTGGTGTTATACTGTGATGATTAAGTGTTCCCTTAATTTTTTTGAGCAGTGTATTTAATCAGGATGTCCCTTGATTATAAAATCTCTTTTTTGAGGGAGACTCACATGTGACTTATTATTATGATTATTATGATTATTATTATTAAGTTAAACAGGTAATTTACAATGATGCAGTAATATACGCTTCTCTTAGAGGGCAGGTACAGTGCAGTGTCTTTAGACTTATGAACATTTGATCTGTTATGTACAGACAGGAACAGGACCAGGAAGCCACACGTGACTTCCTGTCCTGTACGGGCTGCTGGTTGGCTGGTTTATTCGCTGGTTCTACAGCCTGTGCTCATAAGCTACGTTGCTAAATGCTTTGGTCCCTCAGGCTGATGATCAGTGTTATTTAGGCCCCTGTCTGTTCTTAGATGTTCCAGACACGTAAGGCTAACTGTGGGGGAGCTATGCAGTGTAAATTAATCATCAGGTCAGCCCCCGATCTTAATGCGCTCTGACATCTGCCGTCTATTCTCATGGTTGAGTTCTTGAACACTGGAAGAAATTGACAGGATAAACTTTCCTGACTGGCTGTATTCAGCGATGGCGTTAAAAAAAATAAAAAAACTGCCATGGGGTGTATCGGTGGCGTAGCCTGTACGAGAGCACCGTCCACATGCTCATTGTGAGCCGGGACATCAGCGGCTTGAATCCCTCTCGCTCCCCATTTATTCTTCCTGTCTTTCTACACTCTGCTATCCAATAAAGTTGAAAAGGCCTAAAAACATAAAAAGTAATAAACTGCCCTGACTGGCTGTATTCAGTGATGGCGTTTTTTAAACTGCCCTGACTGGCTGTATTCAGCGATGGCGGTTTTTAAACTGCCCTGACTGGCTGTATTCAGCGATGGCGTTTTTTAAACTGCCCTGACTGGCTGGATTCAGTGATGGCGGTTTTTAAACTGCCCTGACTGGCTGTATTCAGTGATGGCGGTTTTTAAACTGCCCTGTCGGTGGCTGTATTAAGTGATGGCGGTTTTTAAGCGAGCGGTTGGGCTTTAAGAATTGCTCAGTGTTTCCCACGTTCTCTTAGGCTGAGCAGTAAAGCAAACACAAGCTGTCCAAGGCTCATCAGACAGGCAAATTAACACCATGAAATATGAACGGAACAAGAACAATTTGTGTGATAACTAATGAGGAAGATAAGTTCTTTCAGTCATCACGACTCTTTCCCGATGATTCCGTTTACCTATAAAGTGCATGGATGCGCATAGATGGGAAATTTGGGAAAGGCTTTTATCCTAGTGGACAGAAATTCAATATTATTCCTCGTACCCTGTCCTGGTTCCAGTAGCACTGCCCAATTGTCTGTGACAATTCTCACACCTCCCAAAACTGAACTGATTGTACACTATTGTGCACCCTACAGGCCACACAGAGTACTACAGGAGAGCCAGTGACTATTTAACATTTGCAGTTAATTTTGTCCCACTTCAAACCCTTCCGAAGAGTGTGGCTTAGTTCAGTCAATGAGAAATGATTATGCGCTTTTAAAAAGCAAATGAACAGATGTCTGCAAAAATCCCATCAACAATCTCAAACCCTTCCCCTCAGAATTTCAAACAATGTAAGTGATTGATTCCCCATGTGTAGCTCGTTTTCATTATCATTACAGCTAGAATAGTGTGATAATGCAGTTAATTACCATATGCCATAACCTGATGTGTGAAACGCAGTTTGTCAGTGGTTATTGAGACCCCTGTTGGATCTTGTAATACAACTTTAATCATTAAAATATCTCTCTGAGAAATCCCAATTATGCACATTTTTCTGGGTCCAATATAAAACTGAAAATAAAACGGCTATTCAGTTCAATTACGTATACTTGCAAATCGCTGTGGATCTAGTCTTATTCTGTTTCCCTTTTTATCAAATATTAAGGGTACACTGATTAGTTTTATGATCAATAATTCAGAATAATAGAATATTTCAAAATATTCTAATTGTTTGAGCCCACTAAAGATCCTCAAAATCCCTGTATGTCTAGTGTAGAGGGGCGTTTATGTGGCTGTGCTGGGTTTACAGTGTAGAGGGGCGTTTATGTGGCTGTGCTGGGTTTACAGTGTAGAGGGGCGTTTATGTGGCTGTGCTGGGTTTACAGTGTAGAGGTGTTTATGTGGCTGTGCTGGGTTTACAGTGTAGAGGGGTGTTTATGTGGCTGTGCTGGGTTTACAGTGTAGAGGGGCGTTTATGTGGCTGTGCTGGGTTTACAGTGTAGAGGTGTTTATGTGGCTGTGCTGGGTTTACAGTGTAGAGGGGCGTTTATGTGGCTGTGCTGGGTTTACAGTGTAGAGGTGTTTATGTGGCTGTGCTGGGTTTACAGTGTAGAGGGGCGTTTATGTGGCTGTGCTGGGTTTACAGTGTAGAGGGGTGTTTATGTGGCTGTGCTGGGTTTACAGTGTAGAGGGGCGTTTATGTGGCTGTGCTGGGTTTACAGTGTAGAGGGGCGTTTATGTGGCTGTGCTGGGTTTACAGTGTAGAGGGGCGTTTATGTGGCTGTGCTGGGTTTACAGTGTAGAGGGGCGTTTATGTGGCTGTGCTGGGTTTACAGTGTAGATGGGTGTTTATGTGGCTGTGCTGGGTTTACAGTGTAGAGGGGCGTTTATGTGGCTATGCTGGGTTTACAGTGTAGAGGGGCGTTTATGTGGCTGTGCTGGGTTTACAGTGTAGAGGGGTGTTTATGTGGCTGTGCTGGGTTTACAGTGTAGAGGGGTGTTTATGGGGCTGTGCTGGGTTTACAGTGTAGAGGGGTGTTTATGGGGCTGTGCTGGGTTTACAGTGTAGAGGGGTGTTTATGGGGCTGTGCTGGGTTTACAGTGTAGAGGGGTGTTTATGTGGCTGTGCTGGGTTTACAGTGTAGAGGGGTGTTTATATGGCTGTGCTGGGTTTACAGTGTAGAGGGGCGTTTATGTGGCTGTGCTGGGTTTACAGTGTAGAGGGGCGTTTATGTGGCTGTGCTGGGTTTACAGTGTAGAGGGGCGTTTATGTGGCTGTGCTGGGTTTACAGTGTAGATGGGTGTTTATGTGGCTGTGCTGGGTTTACAGTGTAGAGGTGTTTATGTGGCTGTGCTGGGTTTACAGTGTAGAGGGGTGTTTATGTGGCTGTGCTGGGTTTACAGTGTAGAGGGGCGTTTATGTGGCTGTGCTGGGTTTACAGTGTAGAGGGGCGTTTATGTGGCTGTGCTGGGTTTACAGTGTAGAGGGGCGTTTATGTGGCTGTGCTGGGTTTACAGTGTAGAGGGGCGTTTATGTGGCTGTGCTGGGTTTACAGTGTAGATGGGTGTTTATGTGGCTGTGCTGGGTTTACAGTGTAGAGGTGTTTATGTGGCTGTGCTGGGTTTACAGTGTAGAGGGGCGTTTATGTGGCTGTGCTGGGTTTACAGTGTAGAGGGGTGTTTATGTGGCTGTGCTGGGTTTACAGTGTAGAGGGGCGTTTATGTGGCTGTGCTGGGTTTACAGTGTAGAGGGGCGTTTATGTGGCTGTGCTGGGTTTACAGTGTAGAGGGGCGTTTATGTGGCTGTGCTGGGTTTACAGTGTAGAGGGGTGTTTATGTGGCTGTGCTGGGTTTACAGTGTAGAGGGGTGTTTATGTGGCTGTGCTGGGTTTACAGTGTAGAGGGGCGTTTATGTGGCTGTGCTGGGTTTACAGTGTAGAGGGGCGTTTATGTGGCTGTGCTGGGTTTACAGTGTAGAGGTGTTTATGTGGCTGTGCTGGGTTTACAGTGTAGAGGGGCGTTTATGTGGCTGTGCTGGGTTTACAGTGTAGAGGGGTGTTTATGTGGCTGTGCTGGGTTTACAGTGTAGAGGGGTGTTTATGTGGCTGTGCTGGGTTTACAGTGTAGAGGGGCGTTTATGTGGCTGTGCTGGGTTTACAGTGTAGAGGGGTGTTTATGTGGCTGTGCTGGGTTTACAGTGTAGAGGTGTTTATGTGGCTGTGCTGGGTTTACAGTGTAGAGGGGTGTTTATGTGGCTGTGCTGGGTTTACAGTGTAGAGGGGCGTTTATGTGGCTGTGCTGGGTTTACAGTGTAGAGGGGAGTTTATGTGGCTGTGCTAGGTTTACAGTGTAGGGGGGCGTTTATGTGGCTGTTCTATGTCCGGGTCTACTCACCCTCAGCCTGGTTGTAGATGATGTTTTTGGTCAGCAGGTCATTGTGACACATGACCGTTGGCGAGGAGACGGGAGAGAGGTGCTTTTTCAGTGACTCCATCTCACTCAGGAGAACATGGAGGGCAGGAACTCCAGCCAGGATCCTCCCCGGCACAACACAGCAACATAAGTAGAGAGAGAAGCAACGGAGAAGAGAAATAACTGTTAAGCACACAAGTTTAACCATGTGAAACAGTCACTATTGTGTAATATAAATATAGTGTAAATCATTTTCTCGGTAAATGTCAGGACCAATGCTGCACATGGCAGAGATGAGCTGTGGAAAGGAGAGGCCGTGTGTTTAATTCCCTGCGGCTCTCGGTGAACAGTAAATATGTGGTAAACATCGCAGGACACTGTGTTCCACTTCCTGTAAAACAAAGACCCCGCACTTCATTCAGCAGGGCTCTCGCTAAGTGTTTTCCCATTTTTATTTACAATTTCAGAAATTGGAACGATATTTCATATCAAGGTGAACGCACTGGCCATAATGAATGACGTGCATTGAATGTTTTTAACCTCTTTTAGAAATGACCAAACATCACTTCAATTAATAAATAATATAAATAGATATGAGCTTGTCGTTCCGCGGAAAATTTTCTCTAAACAGGGATGTCATTTTACACTAACTCTGACCCTATATTAATAAAGATTGAGCGCTGACCTAGGGTTGGGTTCAACAGGGATGTAATTTTACACTAATTCTGACCATGTATTGATACATATTGTGAGTTTGTGTACCGTTCATGGGCCACAGTGCACGTGTGTGGAATTGGGATCCCTGACCCCGCTTGCTAAATTGTGAAATGCACTGTCGGTGCATTGAAATGTGTTTCCTTTCAGGGGGAATCATGGCGCGACGGTGTCTTTGATGTCAGCTCCTCCTTGATATCGCTGCCACACCCCCTGTGAGCTGCCAGATTAATTAGGTGGAACAGGCATGTACCGGTTAAAATCATAATACTAATTTAGCCAGCGTTGTGCGCTGTCGCTGTGGGTGGCATCTACAAACTCCGCGTTCGTGAAAACCGCCTCGCCGACACGTCACCTGGTGCGGCCGACGCAAAATAAATTGAAAGCCGTGGAAGCCCTGCAGCGGCTTCAAACGAACGTAACTCGTTAACGATGAAATAAATTACCATGTATGAAACACGCGGGCAAGGCCACATTAGACCCACGGTTCATTTCTCTCATCAGTAAAGAAACAAGACTTGTAACTTCATCAGTACACACACACCACAAGTTTCCCCAACACACACGGTGTGCAAACGGAACGTGTGTCAAAATCAGTTTTCCCAAGTCGTTTTCCAGAAAGTTCTGTCCCCCGTAATTACAGAACTGAGCATTCCACAGACAGTCCTTCGGACATGTTTTAAGTCTGCTTCATTACAATAATATTTTGCCCATTAATGGCATCTGTTCTGTTTGATTAACTGTGGGGATTGTTTAGGTTGGTTTATTGAAAATAATTGAAAAGCGTGAGTCAAAGACACAAGCTTCTTTCCATTGTGGTTGGAGTCATCAGTGGCACATCATGCTAATTCAAAATACATATACAGTACTTTAAACCATCACTTTAACCATCAATCCAACCATCAAATTCAATTCCAATTTCAATTCACATGATCATTCTAAGTACCAGGATGAGCACTTAACTGCAGTGTGGGGTTTAGGACTGAACTGAGCAGCACTTAACTGCAGTGTGGGGTTTAGGACTGAACTGAGCAGCACTTAACTGCAGTGTGGGGTTTAGGACTGAACTGAGCAGCACTTAACTGCAGTGTGGGGTTTAGGACTGAACTGAGCAGCACTTAACTGCAGTGTGGGGTTTAGGACTGAACTGAGCAGCACTTAACTGCAGTGTGGGGTTTAGGACTGAACTGAGCAGCACTTAACTGCAGTGTGGGGTTTAGGACTGAACTGAGCAGCACTTAACTGCAGTGTGGGGTTTAGGACTGAACTGAGCAGCACTTAACTGCAGTGTGGGGTTTAGGACTGAACTGAGCAGCACTTAACTGCAGTGTGGGGTTTAGGACTGAACTGAGCAGCACTTAACTGGAGTGTGGGGTTTAGGACTGAACTGAGCAGCACTTAACTGCAGTGTGGGGTTTAGGACTGAACTGAGCAGCACTTAACTGCAGTGTGGGGTTTAGGACTGAACTGAGCAGCACTTAACTGCAGTGTGGGGTTTAGGACTGAACTGAGCAGCACTTAACTGCAGTGTGGGGTTTAGGACTGAACTGAGCAGCACTTAACTGCAGTGTGGGGTTTAGGACTGAACTGAGCAGCACTTAACTGCAGTGTGGGGTTTAGGACTGAACTGAGCAGCACTTAACTGCAGTGTGGGGTTTAGGACTGAACTGAGCAGCACTTAACTGCAGTGTGGGGTTTAGGACTGAACTGAGCAGCACTTAACTGCAGTGTGGGGTTTAGGACTGAACTGAGCAGCACTTAACTGCAGTGTGGGGTTTAGGACTGAACTGAGCAGCACTTAACTGCAGTGTGGGGTTTAGGACTGAACTTAGCACAACTTAACAGAATTGTGGGTTTAGGACTGAACTGAGCAGCACTTAACTGCAGTGTGGGGTTTAGGACTGAACTGAGCAGCACTTAACTGCAGTGTGGGGTTTAGGACTGAACTGAGCAGCACTTAACTGCAGTGTGGGGTTTAGGACTGAACTGAGCAGCACGTAACTGCAGTGTGGGGTTTAGGACTGAACTGAGCAGCACTTAACTGCAGTGTGGGGTTTAGGACTGAACTGAGCAGCACTTAACTGCAGTGTGGGGTTTAGGACTGAACTGAGCAGCACTTAACTGCAGTGTGGGGTTTAGGACTGAACTGAGCAGCACTTAACTGGAGTGTGGGGTTTAGGACTGAACTGAGCAGCACTTAACTGCAGTGTGGGGTTGCAGTGTGGGGTTTAGGACTGAACTGAGCAGCACTTAACTGCAGTGTGGGGTTTAGGACTGAACTGAGCAGCACTTAACTGCAGTGTGGGGTTTAGGACTGAACTGAGCAGCACTTAACTGCAGTGTGGGGTTTAGGACTGAACTGAGCAGCACTTAACTGCAGTGTGGGGTTTAGGACTGAACTGAGCAGCACTTAACTGCAGTGTGGGGTTTAGGACTGAACTGAGCAGCACTTAACTGCAGTGTGGGGTTTAGGACTGAACTGAGCAGCACTTAACTGCAGTGTGGGGTTTAGGACTGAACTGAGCAGCACTTAACTGCAGTGTGGGGTTTAGGACTGAACTGAGCAGCACTTAACTGCAGTGTGGGGTTTAGGACTGAACTGAGCAGCACTTAACTGCAGTGTGGGGTTTAGGACTGAACTGAGCAGCACTTAACTGCAGTGTGGGGTTTAGGACTGAACTGAGCAGCAGATCATTCATCTGCACTTTAGGTAAAGCTCATCTGTCCAGATCTGAATTCCCAGCTTTGCCATGAACGTTGTGTAGAATACTCAGTTTGAACATATTTAGAACCCCAAAAAAGAACTTCTGGTGAACCGGATTTGAACAATATATAAATAAAATATTATATAAATATTTTTTAATATTTATTGAACAGTGTGAATGTTTGTTGGCCAGAAGCCACACCAAAAATAGTTTGTAAAAAAATAAATAAAACACAAACTAGATACGTTAAAGAGGAGACTTATGGGAAATATGAGTAACCGTAATCCTGTATCGTTTACTTCAGTTATTATCCATCTAACACACAGGTCTGCAGATCTGGCTGGATCACTGCTGGGTCTACAGAGTCTGGCCACTTGTGATATTTTGGTTTTAACGGCGCTTCAAGTCCGCAAACAAGCTTGTGCAAAATGTGCTGCATAACAAGGTCATTCAGTTTTGTGTCTGGAGGATCCAATCAAATTTATTTGTACAGCACATTTCATTTCACAGAGTTATTGTCACAGTATGCTGTAATGCAGTCTCCTGCATGGGAAAAAACCCTCCCAAAGCCAAGCCTGGGACATAAGAGGCAGAGAAAAGCCATTTGAAACCTTAGAAGTGGAGCCTATCCTCCACCAGCCGGGTCAGGGTGCAAGTTCATATAACAAAGGGTTAATGTGTCTATAGCTTGGCGCTGACTTTCTATTTAAAAAAAATAAAAAAAATAAAAAACCCAAAAGCAAGTGGCTCTCAATCTCCTCGGTGTGACATTACTGATGTCGCTATGGTTTCTGGGTAATATTCTCTGGGGGGGGATTTGGTGAGGCAAATTTGGTTTTATTGGTCTTACAAATCAGGTTTCTTCTATTTGAGCACACATCCACAGTCTAATTCAGAGTTTAAAATAACAGCAGTCGCAGCAATATGAGTCGAGGCAGTTTTTAAAAGTCTGATTGCAGTCACAATCTATAGCAGTTTCGCATGATTCAAGATGAGCCAAAAAGTATAGAGTTTGTATTGACCTACTTACATTTTTCCAGCTTTCTAAATGTTATGAAAATAGTGTCCGATTGAAGTGGAAACCGCTAGCAGCACTGATTTAGACATGGCGCTCGCTATTATTTCTTTATCCTTGTCATCATTATTGGTTCTTGTAATTAAATATTTACATAAATGTGGCTGTTCTACAAAAAGCACATTTTCCATATTTCTGTCTGTATCTTTTCTGTGAATTAAATGCCAAAAAACGTTTTAGAAAAATAAAATAAGCAAGCAGTTTTTTTTTCTTTTCTTTCTCAGTTTCCCACTAAAATTTCCAGTGATCCCAAAAATGTCCCTTATTGAATGAAGCCCCATTTTAGGTAAGTACCATCGTGATCAGGTGTATTTCAAACCTTTTAGAGCAGGGGTCAGCGACCCAGGTTCTGGAGAGCCACAAGCTCTGCTGCTTTTTGTTTTCACCTTAAAATGGGCAGCACCCAATACGGACCCGAGTAACCAGGTATAGTGAGTTAACTCTGTAATAAGATGCTATAATTGATTAATTAAGCGCAATGTAAAAACTACACCCAGCAGAGCCAGTGGCTAGGGCTAAGGCCAGGGATACACACCCCTGTTTTACCGCATCTTTGTGTTTAAAGTTTTGTCAAAGAATTTCTGAGAGAGTGTTGCAGGGAAGCACAATGTCGGGCGGTGAAAATCTCATTTTAAAAAGCCTGCGTAACGTCTGGTTATGGCGTGCGCATGGTGAAATGGTTAGCGCCTTTCATTCTTTCCTTCCATGAATCAGAGAGCTGATATTTCCACAGAAGCTGCTTTAAAGCACCTGGCGTAGTGTGTGAGCATTTTGTCCGTCTCCATTCCTATTCAAATCATTTTTCACGCATCCTTTAAACCAATAAAAAAAGAGAGAAAAATGGTAATTTAAACACTGTTATACCTGTTTATGTTTTGGAACAAACAGTCAGGGATACATTATACACAGCACACATAATTTAGTGGTGAGTGTTGAGAGGAGACACAGTTTCCTGTTTATGGGGGAGACGGATGCTCCTCACTCTTGCACTAACTCATTTTGATGGTGTATCAGCTCACGTCATTTCATTCTTTCCTTCTTTGTATGCTGACAGGAGATAGATTTTATATATGTATAATGTGTTTATATATTTTGGACCACAGGCTACATGGGTACTGCTCAGTGTGCTTTAGGATAGAAAGTGAGGTTGAAATGAGATTGTTTTAGGATAGAAAGTGAGGTTGAAATGAGATTGTGTGGAAGCTGAACAGTTTCTCTGCTTATTTTCACCGCTCTTCTCTTTTCATCTGTTTTGGTTCTTCATTTTGTGCCTTTAGACTTCATTTTTTCCTCAAAGCATAAAACATGTTTGAGGGCTTTACCTTTATTCACATGAATGAAAAAATAAAGAAACGCTGCTGAAAAGGGTGCATTGAAAATACTTTAATTTTTTATTAAAGCTCTTCGCACGAGGAACTATGCAATAAAATTAAATAAAAACCTGACGTTATTTTAAATGCATTTTTATTTTCCTTAAATTTGAGGCGCCGCTGAGCAGGGCTATGGAGGACATTTCCTCTCCCGGCTGTGCGTGCGAGCGTTTGTGCGTGTGAGTGTGTGTGTGTGTGTACCAACCAGAATAATCAAGGAAGATTTCTCAGATGTGCTCACGTTCAATAAAAAATAACAAGATTAATAAAATGATCATATTACCTCGCTTTGTCCTGAGCTGGAGCCTCATGTCACTCATTTTGTTCACTGTGCAACAATTGAGAACTATTACATTTGTTAGCTTTTTACAATTTTCATAAACTAAATCAAATATTTAAGTAATAAGTAAATTATCTTTTAGTCAGATAAATAAACATGCAAGCTTTAGACAATTTTTTTCTTGTGTTACATTACCTAATGATATTAATACATTCATATTATTGTGTGTGTATAGCATAGTAATTATACATTGATAATTTGATATTAATAAATATATACATACAGTCAGGAACGTTTACCAATATTTCAATATACTGTGTGTATGTATATGATCATATGCTCTGTGTTACTTTGTCTTAGCGATGTCATGAAATATGTATCACTGATTGATTTCTTGTGATTTTAGATCACAAAGTGGGGCAGAATGTTAAATTAATAATCTGATATCATTGAAAAATTTATTAGAGGGATTTTTCTTCTAATTGTGCTTTACAGCAGTTAATTATTAGAGCTTTTCTGATTGTGCCGTCCCCTGAGGAGGCTGTCTTCATTCAACATGCAGCATATAATGACTAACATGGCTTTTCCACACACTGCCCTAATGACTGGAGACCAGCGTTCACGCAACTTCATTAGCATAGCACGGTCTGTGCTAAACCTGCCGTATGTGGGCTATTGCATTAGAATGTTTTTTGAAAAATATATTTTATATCTCGTAAAATACATCGTATTTAGGTGGGTTGGCTTACAACAAAGCAGGTCTTTGGCTACTGCTGTGTTTCCTTCTCCGGGTTAATTTATTTATGTATTTATTTATTTATTTATATATTTGGAGGCCTGTGGAGTAAAAAAACCAAAAAAAAACCTTAGTTGTTGCCCAAAGCGCAGTCAGTCATCAAGGAAAAATAATTAGCAGATAAATGCAGACGGCAAAAAGTGCTGCCGTTCCCATGAATAATCCACAGTTAAGGACTCCAGCTCCGGCGGTCTGTAGAGCCTTATAAAATTGTGCCACTTCATGGATCCTGCCAAAATAAACCCACGTGTTCTCTGTGTGCCCCTGTACCATGTGCGAAGCTTTCAGACAGCGCCACCTTTCATTTTCACTCTTAACTGCAGCTGAAATGATTTCACTGCTTAATATCACAATATAGCTCATGCAGCTTTTACAAGGTCGGGTGGTGTGCTTGTGTAGAGGATGGAGGGTTTACAGGGTCGGGTGGTGTGCTTGTGTGTAGGATGGAGGGTTTACAGGGTCTGGTGGGGTGCTTGTGTAGAGGATGGAGGGTTTACAGGGTCTGGTGGTGTGCTTGTGTAGCAGATGGAGGGTTTACAGGGTCTGGTGGTGTGCTTGTGTAGGATGGAGGGTTTACAGGGTCTGGTGGTGTGCTTGTGTAGAGGATGGAGGGTTTACAGGGTCGGGTGGTGTGCTTGTGTGTAGGATGGAGGGTTTACAGGGTCTGGTGGGGTGCTTGTGTGTAGGATGGGGGGTTTACAGGGTCTGGTGGTGTGCTTGTGTAGAAGATGGAGGGTTTACAGGGTCGGGTGGTGTGCTTGTGTGTAGGATGGAGGGTTTACAGGGTCTGGTGGTGTGCTTGTGTAGGATGGAGGGTTTACAGGGTCTGGTGGGGTGCTTGTGTGTAGGATGGAGGGTTTACAGGGTCTGGTGGTGTGCTTGTGTAGAGGATGGAGGGTTTACAGGGTCGGGTGCTGTGCTTGTGTAGAGGATGGAGGGTTTACAGGGTCTGGTGGTGTGCTTGTGTAGGATGGAGGGTTTACAGGGTCTGGTGGTGTGCTTGTGTAGAGGATGGAGGGTTTACAGGGTCGGGTGGTGTGCTTGTGTGTAGGATGGAGGGTTTACAGGGTCTGGTGGTGTGCTTGTGTAGAGGATGGAGGGTTTACAGGGTCGGGTGCTGTGCTTGTGTAGAGGATGGAGGGTTTACAGGGTCTGGTGGTGTGCTTGTGTAGGATGGAGGGTTTACAGGGTCTGGTGGTGTGCTTGTGTAGAGGATGGAGGGTTTACAGGGTCGGGTGGTGTGCTTGTGTGTAGGATGGAGGGTTTACAGGGTCTGGTGGTGTGCTTGTGTAGAGGATGGGGGTTTACAGGGTCTGGTGGGGTGCTTGTGTGTAGGATGGAGGGTTTACAGGGTCGGGTGGTGTGCTTGTGTAGAGGATGGAGGGTTTACAGGGTCGGGTGGTGTGCTTGTGTAGAGGATGGAGGGTTTACAGGGTCTGGTGGTGTGCTTGTGTAGGATGGAGGGTTTACAGGGTCTGGTGGTGTGCTTGTGTAGAGGATGGAGGGTTTACAGGGTCGGGTGGTGTGCTTGTGTGTAGGATGGAGGGTTTACAGGGTCTGGTGGTGTGCTTGTGTAGAGGATGGGGGTTTACAGGGTCTGGTGGTGTGCTTGTGTGTAGGATGGAGGGTTTACAGGGTCGGGTGGTGTGCTTGTGTAGAGGATGGAGGGTTTACAGGGTCGGGTGGTGTGCTTGTGTAGAGGATGGAGGGTTTACAGGGTCGGGTGGTGTGCTTGTGTAGAGGATGGGGGTTTACAGGGTCTGGTGGTGTGCTTGTGTGTAGGATGGAGGGTTTACAGGGTCTGGTGGTGTGCTTGTGTAGAGGATGGAGGGTTTACAGGGTCTGGTGGTGTGCTTGTGTGTAGGATGGAGGGTTTACAGGGTCTGGTGGTGTGCTTGTGTAGAGGATGGAGGGTTTACAGGGTCTGGTGGTGTGCTTGTGTGTAGAGGATGGAGGGTTTACAGGGTCTGGTGGTGTGCTTGTGTAGAGGATGGGGGTTTACAGGGTCTGGTGGTGTGCTTGTGTAGAGGATGGAGGGTTTACAGGGTCGGGTGGTGTGCTTGTGTGTAGGATGGAGGGTTTACAGGGTCTGGTGGTGTGCTTGTGTGTAGAGGATGGAGGGTTTACAGGGTCAGGTGGTGTGCTTGTGTAGAGGATGGAGGGTTTACAGGGTCTGGTGGTGTGCTTGTGTATAGGATGGAGGGTTTACAGGGTCGGGTGGTGTGCTTGTGAGTAGGATGGAGGGTTTACAGGTTCTGGTGGTGTGCTTGTGTGTAGGATGGAGGGTTTACAGGGTCGGGTGCTGTGCTTGTGTAGAGGATGGGGGTTTACAGGGTCTGGTGGTGTGCTTGTGTAGAGGATGGAGGGTTTACAGGGTCGGGTGGTGTGCTTGTGTGTAGAGGATGGAGGGTTTACAGGGTCAGGTGGTGTGCTTGTGTGTAGGATGGAGGGTTTACAGGGTCTGGTGGTGTGCTTGTGTAGAGGATGGAGGGTTTACAGGGTCTGGTGGGGTGCTTGTGAGTAGGATGGGGGGTTTACAGGGTCTGGTGGTGTGCTTGTGTGTAGGATGGAGGGTTTACAGGGTCTGGTGGTGTGCTTGTGTAGAGGATGGAGGGTTTACAGGGTCTGGTGGTGTGCTTGTGTAGAGGATGGAGGGTTTACAGGGTCTGGTGGTGTGCTTGTGTAGAGGATGGAGGGTTTACAGGGTCGGGTGCTGTGCTTGTGTAGAGGATGGAGGGTTTACAGGGTCGGGTGGTGTGCTTGTGTAGAGGATGGAGGGTTTACAGGGTCTGGTGGTGTGCTTGTGTAGAGGATGGAGGGTTTACAGGGTCGGGTGCTGTGCTTGTGTAGAGGATGGAGGGTTTACAGGGTCTGGTGGTGTGCTTGTGTGTAGGATGGAGGGTTTACAGGGTCTGGTGGTGTGCTTGTGTAGAGGATGGAGGGTTTACAGGGTCGGGTGGTGTGCTTGTGAGTAGGATGGAGGGTTTACAGGGTCTGGTGGTGTGCTTGTGTGTAGGATGGAGGGTTTACAGGGTCGGGTGGTGTGCTTGTGTGTAGGATGGAGGGTTTACAGGGTCGGTGGTGTGCTTGTGTAGAGGATGGAGGGTTTACAGGGTCGGGTGGTGTGCTTGTGTGTAGGATGGAGGGTTTACAGGGTCTGGTGGTGTGCTTGTGTGTAGGATGGAGGGTTTACAGGGTCGGGTGGTGTGCTTGTGTGTAGGATGGAGGGTTTACAGGGTCTGGTGGTGTGCTTGTGTGTAGGATGGAGGGTTTACAGGGTCGGGTGGTGTGCTTGTGTGTAGGATGGAGGGTTTACAGGGTCTGGTGGTGTGCTTGTGTGTAGGATGGAGGGTTTACAGGGTCGGGTGGTGTGCTTGTGTGTAGGATGGAGGGTTTACAGGGTCTGGTGGTGTGCTTGTGTAGAGGATGGAGGGTTTACAGGGTCGGGTGCTGTGCTTGTGTAGAGGATGGAGGGTTTACAGGGTCTGGTGGGGTGCTTGTGTGTAGGATGGAGGGTTTACAGGGTCTGGTGGTGTGCTTGTGTTTGCGAAAGAATATTTGTTTCCACGACAGGTGAAGTTGCCATTCTGTTGAGTCGAGCTGTGTGTAGTGTGTGGAAAAAAGGGGAGAGACTCATTCAAAACAAGCCAAATTGTCTCGCCACCCCTTTTACCGCCCGCCCTCATTCAGCGCGTACCCCCATCGACCGCGTACCCCCATTCAGTGTGCACCTTCCATTCCACGCGTACCCCATTCAGTGCGCACCCCTCATTCAGTGCGATAGAGCTGCTGTGTTACAGGCTTACTGGAGGCAGACGTGGAGCCACGCTGGGCCCAGGGGTCTGGCTATTGATACAGCACAGAGGCCTGAGTGTGTGAAGCTGATATCCCCTGTACAGGAGCAGCGTGCGTGCGTGTGTGTGTGTGTGTGTGTGTGTGTGTGTGTGTGTGTGTGGATGGGCGCGGCACTTGTGTGCTGGTGCTGGTGGTGTGAGGAGTGTGTGGAGTCACTGTGTGTGAGCAGCAGCAGGATAGCGGGTCATTTGTAGCCTTAATCAAAGCAGTCAGAAACCTTGTATTTCATTTGGACTGCGCTCATAAAAAGACATTTAATTAGATGACCATAATAATCACTGAATGTGGACTCACTCTCTCGTTCCCTTTCTCTTTCTCTCACTCTCTCGTTCCCTTTCTCTTTCTCTCCCTCTCTCGTTCCCTTTCTCTTTCTCTCCCTCTCTCATTCCCTTTCTCTTTCTCTCATTCTCTCGTTCCCTTTCTCTTTCTCTCCCTCTCACTCACACACACAAACACTCACAAAGGGACACATACACTCCCTGAAATATGCAGAAACACATACACATTCTCCCTTAAATGCAAACACACACACACACACACACACACACTAGACTGCCAGTCTTCCTGCCAACCCTTACTATCAAATCTTGCCGTGTTTCTTTTGTTTGCTAAAGCGAATATAGTGTACATTGTGCATGGGTGTGTACAATGGCGCTGCGCAGGACCCTGGTTCCAGCTGCTGAATACGGACGCTTGGCTGGCTTGGCCGGTGAATGCTATCTCCCAGCCCCAGCACGCTCAATTCATACTGTTCCCACATCCCAGCCCCACTGCTCTGGGGAGACCAACAGCAGCAGTTGATAGGAAGAGAAGTGTATTCTCTCTCAGCGTGCTCCCACCAGCAGCATGTCGCTAAGCGTTTCCGGGGCCTTATCAAACAACAAACGCCTTTGAAAGCTCTGGGCCGTGCCCCGGAGTAGAGCAATCTGCCTTTCCCATCACTCCCTCTCCCACCCCCCCACACCCTCCCACCGCTGCCACCAGAGCCTGCCTCTATCTGCCCCACAGAAATATCGGCCCCCCCCCCCCCCCCCTACCCCTCACACACATCAGAGAATTT
>CM040399.1:3783886-3791386 GCA_022702515.1 Ilyophis sp. 1 JC-2022
GAGAGAATAAGTTCTGGTACTCTTTAAGAATTAGTATGAGAATGTGCTCATCATTAGAGCCAAAGTTTCTTTGAATCCAGGATTTTTTTTTTCTTTTCTACTTTTGTCCACGACCTGTTCTTTTGATCCTAAGCTGTGAGTGTGGTGCGGTGCTTTATCGCAGACTCTCAACACGAACCACAGACCTGAGGCTCCTCATGAAAGAATGCATGCGTTTGGCCTTTGATATTTCAACATCGGCACCCTGGACATCAATACGTTTGAAATAATTGGGCTTCATGTTCACCGCAGATGAAAAATTACAGTTTTCATTATTGTGTCCCATTATACCTTCTGTTTACCATTATAGATTTTTAGCCAATCCTCAGTTCCCTGACCAATGAAACAGTGCATGCTGAAAATAGACCCCGATGCTATTGTGGAGCTGTGCTTACGGTCCCGACCAGTGAGCCTTGTAAAGGCTTGTTCTGCATTCACACAGCCTGAAGGCACTTTTCCTAATCATATTAATGAGAAGTGAGACATGGAAATGTGCAGCAGGAATGAGGTTTCGGTGCAAAGACGAGTCCTGTTTACACTAACTCTCTACACTTATCCAGTGACCTTCATCAGGGTACTGTAAATAAAGCCCAAGGTCTATTGATCAGTGTTCAATCTACATTTACAACACGGTGCCCAGTTTGTTATTATAAATCAGTTTGATGGGTGAATAATTTTATCAAGTGCGTGCTGCATTAAGTATTTATTTTTAAATAAACAATTTCAAAGGGGAGTGCAGGGTGGGATGGCCTTTGTGTGACTCCGAAGCCTACTGGTGCGAGATGGCCGGTCAGTACAGAACACAGTCCCATGTCAATACAGAACGCAGGGTTATTCTCGCGTCAATACAGAACGCAGGGTTATTCTCGCGTCAATACAGAACACAGGGTTAGTCTCACGTCATTACAGAACACAGGGTTAGTCTCACGTCAATACAGAACACAGGGTTAGTCTCACGTCAATACAGAACGCAGGGTTATTCTCGGGTCAATACAGAACATAGGGTTAGTCTCACGTCAATACAGAACACGGGGTTAGTCTCACGTCAATACAGAACACAGGGTTAGTCTCATGTTAATACATACAGTACATGAGAATAATACATAGTTAAAGGATGGGCCCTGGTTTTTGAGTTAAAGGATGGGCCCTGGTTTTAGAGTTAAAGGATGGGCCCTGGTTTTTGAGTTAAAGGATGGTCCCCGGTTTTTGAGTTAAAGGATGGTATCTGCTTTTTGAGTTAAAGGATGGGCCCTGGTTTTTGAGTTAAAGGATGAGCCCTGGTTGTTGAGTTAAAGGATGAGCCCTGGTTGTTGAGTTAAAGGATGGGCCCTGGTTTTTGAGTTAAAGGATGGGCCCTGGTTTTTGAGTTAAAGGATGGGCCCTGGTTTTTGAGTTAAAGGATGGGCCCTGGTTTTAGAGTTAAAGGATGGGCCCTGGTTTTTGAGTTAAAGGATGGGCCCTGGTTTTAGAGTTAAAGGATGGGCCCTGGTTTTTGAGTTAAAGGATGGGCCCTGGTTTTTGAGTTAAAGGATGGGCCCTGGTTTTTGAGTTAAAGGATGGGCCCTGGTTTTTGAGTTAAAGGATGGGCCCTGGTTTTTGAGTTAAAGGATGGGCCCTGGTTTTTGAGTTAAAGGATGGGCCCTGGTTTTTGAGTTAAAGGATGGGCCCTGGTTTTTGAGTTAAAGGATGGGCCCTGGTTTTTGAGTTAAAGGATGGGCCCTGGTTTTTGAGTTAAAGGATGGTCCCCGGTTTTTGAGTTAAAGGATGGGCCCTGGTTTTTGAGTTAAAGGATGGGCCCTGGTTTTTGAGTTAAAGGATGGTATCTGGTTTTTGAGTTAAAGGATGGGCCCTGGTTTTTGAGTTAAAGGATAGTATCTGGTTTTTGAGTTAAAGGATGGGCCCTGGTTTTTGAGTTAAAGGATGGGCCCTTGTTTTAGAGTTAAAGGATGGGCCCTGGTTTTTGAGTTAAAGGATGGGCCCTGCTTTTAGAGTTAAAGGATGGGCCCTGGTTTTTGAGTTAAAGGATGGGCCCTGGTTTTTGAGTTAAAGGATGGGCCCTGGTTTTTGAGTTAAAGGATGGTCTCTGCTTTTTGAGTTAAAGGATGGTCCCTGGTTTTAGAGTTAAAGGATGGGCCCTGGTTTTTGAGTTAAAGGATGGTATCTGCTTTTTGAGTTAAAGGATGGTCCCTGGTTTTAGAGTTAAAGGATGGGCCCTTGTTTTTGAGTTAAAGGATGGGCCCTGGTTTTAGAGTTAAAGGATGGGCCCTGGTTTTAGAGTTAAAGGATGGGCCCTGGTTTTAGAGTTAAAGGATGGGCCCTGGTTTTAGAGTTAAAGGATGGGCCCTGGTTTTAGAGTTAAAGGATGGGCCCTGGTTTTAGAGTTAAAGGATGGTCCCCGGTTTTTGAGTTAATGGATGGTCCCCGGTTTTTGAGTTAATGGATGGTCCCCGGCTTTTGAGTTAAAGGATGGGCCCTTGTTTTTGAGTTAAAGGATGGGCCCTGGTTTTTGAGTTAATGGATGGTCCCCGGTTTTTGAGTTAAAGGATGGGCCCTTGTTTTTGAGTTAAAGGATGGGCCCTGGTTTTTGAGTTAAAGGATGGGCCCTGGTTTTAGAGTTAAAGGATGGGCCCTGGTTTTAGAGTTAAAGGATGGGCCCTGGTTTTAGAGTTAAAGGATGGGCCCTGGTTTTAGAGTTAAAGGATGGTCCCCGGTTTTTGAGTTAATGGATGGTCCCCGGTTTTTGAGTTAATGGATGGTCCCCGGTTTTTGAGTTAATGGATGGGCCCTTGTTTTTGAGTTAAAGGATGGGCCCTGGTTTTTGAGTTAAAGGATGGGCCCTGGTTTTAGAGTTAAAGGATGGTCCCCGGTTTTTGAGTTAATGGATGGTCCCCGGTTTTTGAGTTAAAGGATGGGCCCTGGTTTTTGAGTTAAAGGATGGGCCCTGGTTTTTGAGTTAAAGGATGGGCCCTGGTTTTTGAGTTAAAGGATGGGCCCTGGTTTTAGAGTTAAAGGATGGGCCCTGGTTTTAGAGTTAAAGGATGGGCCCTGGTTTTAGAGTTAAAGGATGGTCCCCGGTTTTTGAGTTAATGGATGGTCCCCGGTTTTTGAGTTAAAGGATGGGCCCTGGTTTTTGAGTTAAAGGATGGGCCCTCGTTAGCTAATTGCCCCGGCATCCCTCAGCACAAAGGAAGTATGAGCTTGTTTTGTCTGTTGATTAATGAAACAAAGCAGATGTGCGGCTTTTATCATTTCTGGTTTGTCTAGACTCCCGCCCGTCCAAGCATTAATATTTCAGAGGGAACCCCCCCCCCCACACACACACACACACTTAAAGTAAACACCAGTGAACATTTGGCTGATAAGGGAAATCTTCAGAGGAAGCAAAGAATGTCTGTTCCTTTGTAACGTCTGGAAGCCTCTGTCCACCCCTGGCCCCGGGTGTGCTTAGCGCACTGTAATTAGCGCTACTCCATCCGCTTTCTGTTCCGCGCTCGCTTTCCTCAGGCTTTTAATGGAGCTCTTAAAGGAGAGTTGCATATGAGTCCCAGTGAAGTAAGACGCTAGGTAGCTATTACCTCTGCCCTGTCCATCCATCTGTCCGTACGTTTGTCAATCCGTGACAGACATGCCTGGAAAAGTAATGGCCGGTTTGCTATGAAATTGGCTGTGCACATGTACGTTCCCAAAAGGAAGAAATGGTTTGATTTCGGTGACCCCATGACCTTTCCTCTTGCGCCACCATCAGGCCAAACATATCTTGGAAAGTAATGACTGTATTGCCATGATATTTGCTGTGTACATTTATGCTCCCAAAAGGAAGAACTTATTGATTATGGTGACCCCATGACCTTTCCTCTACCGCCACCATCAGGTTGAATTTTCAATTTTCTAATTTTCAAATGACCTCCTCATCTGGTCATATGTACGGTTAGTTGTAAAGATAAAACGTTTGCCTTGCACACTCATGCGAGAGGAGATTGTTGTGCCTTGGCCGTGACGCAAAGGCCATGTCAATAAGGGAAAATGGAGCAACTCATCCGTCAACTTTCTCCAAGTCCAAGTCCAGGCCCAAGTCCAGGCCCAAGTCCAGGCCCAAGTCCAGGCCCAAGTCCAGGCCCAAGTCCAGGCCCAAGTCCAGGCCCAAGTCCAGGCCCAAGTCCAGGCCCAAGTCCAGGCCCAAGTCCAGGCCCAAGTCCAGGCCCAAGTCCAGGCCCAAGTCCAGGCCCATGTCCAGGCCCATGTCCAGGCCCAAGTCCAGGCCCAAGTCCAGGCCCAAGTCCAGGCCCAAGTCCAGGCCCAAGTCCAGGCCCAAGTCCAGGCCCAAGTCCAGGCCCAAGTCCAGGCCCAAGTCCAGGCCCAAGTCCAGGCCCAAGTCCAGGCCCAAGCCTTAGGAAACGTATGAGCAAACTGCTAAGAACTACACAACACACAGATCTCCTGCACCCCCCCCCCCACCAAACACCCCCCCATGGGCCACTGTGCAAGATCAAAACACGGAAAAGGTTTTTACGAAGGGGGGGCGGCACTCCCCCGTCGCGTGTGTAAAAGTGTGACCCCTTAATTAAGAGAGGTCACTTAAATCTAAAGCACTTAAAACAGGACCCATCACCCTGCCTTCTGTCTTTCATTTCCTGGAAGAAGGAGGGGGCCTTTGTAGTGTGTTTTAAGAGTGTGACAGTAGAGGGGGGGGGGCTTCTGCTCCTCTTACTGTATTCAGCCGCCGCCTACCATAAAAACCTGCACGAGTCGCGGCCACCGAACCCCAAAAAATGCTAACTAATGCGAACTAACGCTAACCAAACGTCACCCAAACGTCCCCCAGATGTTCTGCCAGTGCTTCATGCAGGAGCCAGAAAGTAAAACCTGGCAATAAAAGTGAAAAGACTCCCAATAAGACGAATGGAAACATGTCCTCTATACCTGACCTCAGAAAAGTGTTTTTCAGCTCTGCTGCCTGCTTAGACACGCCCCCCCCTTTCTTCATAACATAGGTCGGCAAAATGCGGCTGTAATTACGCTGAAATTATGACTTGTGGAGAAATGAATATGACGCTATACAGAAAAATTGTATGAGAAATTAATTTGCCCCATAACTGCATTTACTTTAAAGGCATGAAAGAAGTTCCTTCAGAGGAAATGCAGAATTGCTGTTGAGCACACGCAGAATGAATCGAGCCCACGGTGTGACGTGCCGGAACCAGTGTCTTTTATGGAGTGGTGAAATTCAGTGCTCCCTGACTGCTGGGGAGGGGGGACGGGGGGTGGATTCATGTAGGACGAGTTTGTGAACTGCAGGTGAAGATGAGAAATCTGTCTGGGTAAAACTCCAGCTTCTGACTGCTGTGGTGTCTGGTCTGGCACATGAACAGCCAGCAATTCTCATACTACCAGGACAAATTAAGATCTGCTTTTTTTATTTGATTTTGTTGTATTTTTTTATACAATAGGGCCTTCTATTAAGTCCCAGAGATGAGATTTTTCAAGGCCTTTCACCGCCGGGCCTCTTTTGTTATGGCTTTATCAGGATCCGAGACCTCTGTTTAATTCAGCCTTCAATTACAGAAGGCCCTGCCGCCAGGCCTTTAATTGATTGCTTTAATTGATTGGTTGAGGGCAGTGGGGGGTGGGGTTGTAACGGGCTGAAAAGCAGTTTATCTTAATCAGTTGAGAGCAAATTTAGAGCCGGACCATTGATTTCCTCCAGTTGATCACCACTGTTCTCTCTGACTGGCGGGAGCAGGTAGGCTGCTATCCCACAATCTCTTGGGGGAGAGGGGTGGGTTCCCACCTGATACGGTCACGGATATGTTCATATGACTGAATTAAGAGTATATTAAGGGGCCATTCTAATTTTAGTTAAACCTACAGCAAGCAGTGACGTTGGAATGAAGCTAACAGTCTTTATTCTGCGGCCAGTTACTTTAATACGTTACTTCAGAGCCAACATTCCCGCCCCCACCATACGCCGATCACCAATCACCTCCTGAGGAGCGCTGCTGAACGTTGCAAATGGGTCTGAGCTCACTTCCTGTTAAACCCTTAACGGAAAATTCTGCAGTTGACATGGCGGGGTTACCCGTTCACCTGAGCTCCAGGGGCGGGGTTACCTGTTCACATGAGCCCCAGAGGCGGGGTTACCCGTTCACCTGAGCTCCAGGGGCATGGTTACCCGTTCACCTGAGCTCCAGGGGCGTGGTTACCCGTTCACCTGAGCTCCAGGGGCATGGTTACCCGTTCACCTGAGCTCCAGGGGCATGGTTACCCGTTCACCTGAGCCCCAGAGGCGGGGTTACCTGTTCACCTGAGCTCCAGGGGCGTGGTTACCCGTTCACCTGAGCTCCAGGGGCATGGTTACCCGTTCACCTGAGCTCCAGGGGCATGGTTACCCGTTCACTCACCACTTTAGTGCGATGGTCTCACTCTGGGCAGTTTGGACCAGATTGAGGAACTCCGAGACCTTCGCCCACAGAACGGGCTGCTCCGGTGATCTGTTTTTGGGCACGATCGAGTGGATCTTCGCCATTTCCATCGCTATTAACCTATGGAAATTACAAATGACTAATTCTGTTAGCACACAACAGGGGGATACAACATCTTAAACGACAGTTCATTGTACTGAGACATGCATTTATTTTATTTACAGTGAGATTATAGCCCTTTTAGCCTTTCCGCCACACCGCCCCGTGAGACAAACTGGGACTCTCTGTTCAACAGCAGTTAGCAGTAACGGAAAGCAAGCACTGTACTCTGGGTAATCATTTTACCCAAAGAAAGATTGTCATATTTGAACAACACTCATGTTGCACATAACAATCACCAGACAGTGTTTTTATCCCTCGCTTTCACAAGGCAACTGGAGGCCGATTTGATTTAGGACACAGCTGACCTTTGACCTTTTTAAAAGGACTGACTCGCACGGTCCTGTGTGCTGAGTGCAGCTCGCGGTTCTGAGCGGAGAGGGCGGGGCCTCACAGATAACGGATGGAGACGGCCCCGGGCTTTTTGACCTGCTCCGTCCATATTGAGCCCCACAAGCACAACTGAAGAGTGATTGCATGTGAACCTGGTCATATGTACGGTTACGGGATAGCGGTCAGATCTCACTGTGACCTCCTCCTGAAAAATGAGTCCCTGACAGAGCCCCCCCCGCTCCGCGCGGTCCTGAGAACCGGGGTGCGGAATGCTTTCGCAGACTTCTGTTCTCTGTCAGGCTCCGAACCCTGGACTCAAATAGACAGCGCAAGACCAAGTGCTTTTGTGACGCCGGTCACGGAGAGGCAGCCTCATTCCCATGATCCTTTGCTCTGCACCTACTTCATAATCCTGACCGCGCTGGACTGATACCAATTTGGGAACGCTAAAGACGAGAGCGGCAGGGAACAGCGACTGCCTCCATGTTGAAGTGTCTGGACTGCCAGCGATACGGCTGGTTTTTACCTGCTCTCCACTGTACTTTTTAAG
>CM040399.1:3796386-3928886 GCA_022702515.1 Ilyophis sp. 1 JC-2022
ACACACACACACACACACACACACACACACACACACACACACACACACACACACACACACACACACACACACACACACACACACACACACACACACACACGAAACACATTTTGTTCTGTACAAAAAAAATCTTGCCTGTTGGAAAAAAAAGAAAGTAACACTAGGATTTGGGCCTAAATGATCATGATGTGATCATTGGTGCGATTTGTGAGAGCGGATGTGAGGGCGGATGTGAGTTAGGGATGTGAGAGGATGTAAGTTAGGGATGTGAGAGGATGTAAGTTAGGGATGTGAGAGGATGTAAGTTAGGGATGTGAGAGGATGTAAGTTAGGGATGTGAGAGGATGATGTAAGTTAGGGATATGAGAGGATGATGTAAGTTAGGGATTTGAGAGGATGATGTAAGTTAGGGATGTGAGAGGATGATGTAAGTTAGGCATGTGAGAGGATGTAAGTTAGGGATGTGAGAGGATGATGTAAGTTGGGGATATGAGAGGATGTAAGTTAGGGATGTGAGAGGATGTAAGTTAGGGATGTGAGAGGATGATGTAAGTTAGGGATGTGAGAGGATGATGTAAGTTAGGGATGTGAGAGGATGATGTAAGTTAGGGATGTGAGAGGATGATGTGGACGGCATCTTTTTCACTAATATATTTTTCTTCCATCCGTGTTTCAGCACAAGGCTGTTGGACAAAGGTCTGCGTTGGTGTGTGTTCATCTGTAAGTGCTTTGTTTATTCAACTAGGCGACCTGACCTACGAAGTGATTCTGGCTATGAAAGCATGTTCCTCACACAATTTCTATTTTTCAACTTTGTTGCATTCATGACGAGATGAAATAATTTTGTCTTTGTATTTGAATTCTCCTCTATTTGAATTTCTTCCAAAGATACCACGTTAAACAAAGGTTTGCATATTTTGTTTGTGTAGCAAACACACTAATACTGTGTGTGTGTGTGTGTGTGTGTGTGTGTGTGTGTGTGTGTGTGTGTGGTGAACACACTGTAATACTTTGTGTGTGTGCGCGGTGAATGCACTCTATTACTGTGTGCGTGTGCGTCTGTGGTGAACACACTGTAATACTTTGTGTGTGTGTGTGTGTGTGTGTGTGTGTGTGTGTGTGTGTGTGTGGTGAATGCACCCCAAATCGGAGCTTCTCTTGTATTGGGTTGACTGACAGTCGGACACTGTTCTCTGCTCTGGTTGGCTGAACTACTGCACGTGTCACAATAAGCAGGCTCCGCCCCCCTAATCTGTGTCTTCTCTGATTGGAGGATGTGGTGGCACGAGTGATTGACTGGAGGTCAGGACAGCACTGTGATGGGAATTACAGGAAGCTCATTAGCTGAGGAGAGGGGCAAACCCGTTCGGCTATCCGACGGACAGCGCCGCTCAAAAAAAACGGGAGAGAATTTGCGTCTTTTCTCACAATGACTTAACCGCAATTAGAGAGAGAGCCGTTCTGTTTGGCGGCTGCTCGCATGAATCAGGGCCTTTCATGCGTGCGACACCAAAGACAAAAAAAAGACGAAGGAGGAAAGCGCAGTTAAATAACGGCTGTCTTTTATGTCTGCATCAGAGAGGGGGAAACACGATTATCATGGACACTAAAACGGGGCCTTCTCTTAGCTACAAACAGCCTCTCATAAATTTAACTGACATGAATCGCACAGGAAGCATCCTTGCTTTAACATGAGCGTTTATAGTGCCATTTGTGGAAATCCCCATTTTAACTGGGACCAACTCCTAATTGCTATTTTTCTGCAACTTCAAATCAGAGCGGCTGTATTAGAGGTGCAATATTGTTTCCTTAATTTCAGAGAGGCTGTATTAGAGGTGCAATATTGTTTCCTTAATTTCAGAGGGGCTGTATTAGAGGTGCAATATTGTTTCCTTAATTTCAGAGAGGCTGTATTAGAGGTGCAATATTGTTTCCTTAATTTCAGAGGGGCTGTATTAGAGGTGCAATATTGTTTCCTTAATTTCAGAGAGGCTGTATTAGAGGTGCAATATTGTTTCCTTAATTTCAGAGCGGCTGTATTAGAGGTGCAATATAGTTTTCTTAATTTCAGAGAGGCTGTATTAGAGGTGCAATATTGTTTCCTTAATTTCAGAGGGGCTGTATTAGAGGTGCAATATTGTTTCCTTAATTCCAGAGGGGCTGTATTAGAGGTGCAATATTGTTTCCTTAATTTCAGAGCGGCTGTATTAGAGGTGCAATATTGTTTCCTTAATTTCAGAGAGCCTGTATTAGAGGTGCAATATTGTTTATTTAATTTCAGAGAGGCTGTATTAGAGGTGCAATATTGTTTCTTTAATTTCAGAGAGGCTGTATTAGAGGTGCAATATTGTTTCCTTAATTTCAGAGCGGCTGTATTAGAGGTGCAATATTGTTTCCTTAATTTCAGAGGGGCTGTATTAGAGGTGCAATATTGTTTCCTTAATTTCAGAGGGGCTGTATTAGAGGTGCAATATTGTTTCCTTAATTTCAGAGCGGCTGTATTAGAGGTGCAATATTGTTTATTTAATTTCAGAGGGGCTGTATTAGAGGTGCAATATTGTTTATTTAATTTCAGAGAGGCTGTATTAGAGGTGCAATATTGTTTCTTTAATTTCAGAGAGGCTGTATTAGAGGTGCAATATTGTTTCCTTAATTTCAGAGCGGCTGTATTAGAGGTGCAATATTGTTTCTTTAATTTCAGAGAGGCTGTATTAGAGGTGCAATATTGTTTCCTTAATTCCAGAGGGGCTGTATTAGAGGTGCAATATTGTTTCCTTAATTTCAGAGGGGCTGTATTAGAGGTGCAATATTGTTTCCTTAATTTCAGAGAGGCTGTATTAGAGGTGCAATATTGTTTCCTTAATTTCAGAGGGGCTGTATTAGAGGTGCAATATTGTTTCCTTAATTTCAGAGGGGCTGTATTAGAGGTGCAATATTGTTTCCTTAATTTCAGAGAGGCTGTATTAGAGGTGCAATATTGTTTCCTTAATTTCAGAGGGGCTGTAATAGAGGTGCAATATTGTTTCCTTAATTTCAGAGGGGCTGTACTAGAGGTGCAATATTGTTTCCTTAATTTCAGAGGGGCTGTATTAGAGGTGCAATATTGTTTCTTTAATTTCAGAGGGGCTGTATTAGAGGTGCAATATTGTTTCCTTAATTTCAGAGGGGCTGTATTAGAGGTGCAATATTGTTTCCTTAATTTCAGAGAGGGTGTATTAGAGGTGCAATATTGTTTCCTTAATTTCAGAGAGGGTGTATTAGAGGTGCAATATTGTTTCCTTAATTTCAGAGAGGCTGTATTAGAGGTGCAATATTGTTTCTTTAATTTCAGAGAGGCTGTATTAGAGGTGCAATATTGATTCCTTAATTTCAGAGGGGCTGTAATAGAGGTGCAATATTGTTTCCTTAATTTCAGAGGGGCTGTACTAGAGGTGCAATATTGTTTCCTTAATTTCAGAGGGGCTGTATTAGAGGTGCAATATTGTTTCTTTAATTTCAGAGGGGCTGTATTAGAGGTGCAATATTGTTTCTTTAATTTCAGAGAGGCTGTATTAGAGGTGCAATATTGATTCCTTAATTTCAGAGGGGCTGTATTAGAGGTGCAATATTGATTCCTTAATTTCAGAGAGGCTGTATTAGAGGTGCAATATTGTTTCCTTAATTTCAGAGAGGCTGTATTAGAGGTGCAATATTGTTTCCTTAATTTCAGAGGGGCTGTATTAGAGGTGCAATATTGTTTCCTTAATTTCAGAGGGGCTGTATTAGAGGTGCAATATTGTTTCCTTAATTTCAGAGAGGCTGTATTAGAGGTGCAATATTGTTTCCTTAATTTCAGAGGGGCTGTATTAGAGGTGCAATATTGTTTCTTTAATTTCAGAGGGGCTGTATTAGAGGTGCAATATTGTTTCCTTAATTTCAGAGGGGCTGTATTAGAGGTGCAATATTGTTTCCTTAATTTCAGATGGTTTTTTTCATGATTGGTTTTCCCAGCGAAGTGAAATATGTTCTAAAAAAGGAACAGAATTGACTTTAAAATCCCTCTGGGTAGTCACCATTATTACTGAGATTATTGAATGTCTGGTAGATGTTCAGCATAGGTCTTCCTGCTTGTTATATAATTAAGTAAATAATTAAGTCGTGTTCCTTTGTGTGCTAACATGTATTTGCTAACATGCGATTTGAAAAGAAATATTTGAAGTTATCAAGTAAATCCAGTTAATTTGCTCGTTCCTTTTCTGGACTCATTTGCTCATTTGAATTGAGTGAATTTGGAGTAATGTTTTGAGTGCAGCTGTTTTAGTGGTTTGTGATTAATGTCCGAGTCGAGAGCTCGCTCTGAGGGTGACTGAGACAGGAAGGAGCACGGGGGAGCGATGGGAAGCCGTGGCGCTGTGCTGACGGCCGCGCTTTTTGCTCATGTAACGGCGCATTGAACAGAGACGGAGAACTTCAGCGCAGGTAGTCGCCGGGGGAGACGGAGACGAGCGGGTAACTAAGCAACCGGAGAGGTCAGCACTTTGGAAGCTGGGCCTCCCCTTTTTGACCCCAGCCAATGAATTTCAGATGTGGCACCACAGCCTGCATGCTTTATGGGAGGGGGGGTGGAGGGGGGGGACTAAATCGCACATCAATCACCCAAAAGTCATGGAGCGATTACACCCGGGATCAGGCCGGCCTGCGATGCATGAAAATGCTTACCCAAACGGACTCACAAAAAAATGTCTACAGTATTAAGTTCTGTTTCTGTTTTTAAAATTGATTTATTTGTGTTGCTTTGAGAAGCTTAAGGGCAGTCTGAGGGCACTTGTAGACCAGGGAGGGGTCAGACAGAAACATGGGGGCAAGTATACCTGCAGGTCACAAGCAGTCTCAGAGCCCCTATTGGGGTCCTCTCACATAAACCTGCTTTACCAGCGCCCAGTCCTGTGGAAACAAGCTCGCGGTTTTCTCTTCCGAAATGGTCTTTTTTTGATCGAACGCGATGGTGAGAGATCAGGCGTTTTACGTCGGAGACGGACTTCTCCCGTAGTAGCCAACGTGTGCTATTTTATGTTTCATTTTGTGATTTCATGATTGGCTGACCAAAATTTGATTTGAATACTTTTTTGTGCTTTGTTAGCGATTCATCCTGACACAGCCACACACGCCCCTCTCTGTTAATGCGTTACGGGTGACGTCTGAGCCATGTGTTCCACAGCCATCTGCTCCACAGCCATGTGCTCCACAGCCATGTGCTCCACAGCCATGTGCTCCACAGCCATGTGCTCCACAGCCATGTGTTCCACAGCCATGTGCTCCACAGCCATGTGTTCCACAGCCATGTGCTCCACAGCCATGTGTTCCACAGCCATGTGCTTAAAGTGGAGGGTGGATCTGGAGACGCTCAAAAAGAGGAGAAACATGGAGACATTCTGGACTGAGTGCTGCTGGGAAGGCTGGATAGCACAGAGCTCGTCCAATGGGAAGGCTGGATAGCACAGAGCTCGTCCAATCAGCTCTTCTGCTTGGTCGTGTTCCACTTCTCTGAGCGGTTACCAACGGAGGCTAGTTTTGAGGCTAGTTTGCTTTCATTTCACCCTTTGCACTCTTCTTTGTAATGTCAGTGTGTCGAAAGACCAACAGCACACCCTTTATAAACTCACAAGCTGGGCTGCAGTGTAGTATAATGGTTAAAGAGTAACCCACTGTCTCAGCCTGTCTGCCTACTACACAATTTTGAAAATTACTTTGTGGGGTGAGTGAGGGAGAGGGGTGGGGGCGGAGGAGCTGTGTCTATCGTCATTTGCATAAATTAACATACATTGTACAAATTATTTAGTATAACTCGGATCAAACTGTCAAACTAGACATTGCACATCAAATATGAATCGAGATTCAGCAACCGCATGGCCTGTTTCTCACCTCAAATATCTTCAGAAACATTTTAGTGGACTATTTAGGTAGAATAAGAGAATTGAACAGTTGAGGCGAAACGTGGAGGCGAAACGAAAGTAACGTAGCGGGTCTAACCAATCAGGTGCCGGCTGTTTCAACAATTATCCATATGACGTAGAGGTACCCCCAAGGAGGTACTCTGACATCATGATTGAGGTGAGTGTAGTGTGGGGAGCAGAAAGGAAATTTCAACCATTAGGGGCAGCACAAAGACTGTTTTCTACCAGTTTGTTATGACATACAATATTATTTCAATTGTTGAAATAACGGAATGAATTAATAAGTTTCATTATAAGGTAGGCATACAAACACGTTTACAGCGGGGAAAAAAAGTGATCTAGAGTGTAGTTATCCTTGAAGGAACTGGGTTTGTAGCTGAAAGGTTGCCGGTTCGATTCCCAGCTAAGACACTGCCGTTGTGCCCTTCATTACATTACATTATACTACACTGCCTGCCTTCAGCAGGGTACTTCTCCTGAGTCACTTCAGTATATCCAGCGGTATAAATTGATTTTTTTTTTAAATGCAAATGCTGTATTGCTCTGGATGAGAACCTCTGCTAAATGCCTGTAATGTAAATATAATGTAATGTAGCAATGTCTTGCGCTTAAAGCGGAATATGCACACAGCAGGTGTGTGGCAGAGGGATTAAACACAGTGCTAGCTGCATTACATATTTACCCAACATGCATCTGCACAATTTAACTATAACACAGTTTCTGAGCCCAAGGGGGATGAGACGTTCTCCCTGTACTCTGAGTTGATTTATCTCTGAATAGAGTCACAGAGCATGGAATGCATGTAGTCAATAAGGGGCCCTAGCACCTGTAACTTGCCAGGTAAACCAATGATTCATCTCACCTGCTCGCTGTTTTTGTGTTGGATCAGAGGTGAACCCCCCGCCCCTCACCTGTGTCCCCCTTGTTTGTCTTTATAGAAGGGTGTTAGTTTCAGGGTGTCCCCACGGCACCTGTGGTTTATCAGGGGTGTCCCCACAGCACCTGTAGTTTATCAGGGTGTCCCCACAGCACCAGTAGTTTATCAGGGTGTCCCCACAGCACCAGTAGTTTATCAGGGTGTCCCCACAGCACCAGTAGTTTATCAGGGTGTCCCCACAGCACCAGTGGTGTATCAGGGTGTCCCCACAGCACCAGTAGTTTATCAGGGTGTCCCCACAGCACCAGTAGTTTATCAGGGTGTCCCCACGGCACCTGTGGTTTATCAGGGTGTCCCCACAGCACCAGTGGTGTATCAGGGTGTCCCCACAGCACCTGTAGTTTATCAGGGTGTCAGACCCATAGCACCTGTAGTTTATCAGGGTGTCCCCATGGCACCAGTGGTTTATCAGGGCGTCAGACCCACAGCACCTGTGGTTTATCAGGGTGTCAGACCCATAGCACCTGTGGTTTATCAGGGTGTCAGACCCATAGCACCTGTAGTTTATCAGAGTGTCAGACCCAGACTGGGAGAGATTAATGGTGTGTGTGGGGGAATTGTGAGGAGGAAGAGGGTGCAGTGTTTTCTTATTTGGTTAATGGGGGATAATGCTGAGATCTCTCCTCTGTTCCTGTGAATTAGTCACATGGCGTTGTCCTCATTCGTAAAAAAACCAGGCCGAGAACAGCGGCCTTTTTGTACATGCACGTCTGCGGCTCCAGGAAAACGTTTTTAATCCGGTTCAGTGAGCTGAGGTCTCTCTGCTGAATGGCCCTGCGATCAGGGGGAGGGGGGTCATAGGAGGGGTGGGAGGGGTCGCTGGGATGGGGGGCAGGAGTTGGAGGGGGGGGTGCTGGGAGCTGGGAATTGGCCCTCTTTTCCCTGACTTGAGATTGAAAGATCTACTGGTGGCTCAGCTGGGACCCCGGCCACACAAAGCCCATTTCTCTGGGAGATTGGCCCTCTGTTTGCCCACATGAATAAATCTGTCAGAGCTGCAAACCCTAGCCCCCCTCAACCCCCAACCACCCCCTGCACCCGCCCCGATCGCTGCTGGCCTCAGAATTTGTGCCCTCCAACAGACAGAGAGAGTGAGGAAGGCTTGTCGTGTGATTAGAAGGCTGAGAAAGAGGGGGTGCATTGATACGCTATCGACCCGTCCGGCCGCGCTGTCATACAGGCAGAAAGAGGGGGCACATTGATACTTGTTCAGCCCATCCCGAAGCGCTGTCATACAGGCAGAAAGAGAGGCCACATTGATACGCTATCGACCCGTCCGGCCGCGCTGTCATACAGGCAGAAAGAGAGGCCACATTGATACGCTATCGACCCGTCCAGCCGTGCTGTCATACAGGCAGAAAGAGGGGGTGCGTTGATACGCTATCGACCCGTCCGGCCGCGCTGTCATACAGGCAGAAAGAGAGGCCACATTGATACGCTATCGACCCGTCCGGCCGCGTTGTCATACAGGCAGAAAGAGGGGGCACATTGATACGCTATCGACCCGTCCAGCTGTGCTGTCATACAGGCAGAAAGAGGGGGCACATTTATACGCTATCGACCCGTCCGGCCGCGCTGTCATACAGGCAGAAAGAGAGGCCACATTGATACGCTATCGACCCGTCCGGCCGCGTTGTCATACAGGCAGAAAGAGGGGGCACATTGATACGCTATCGACCCGTCCGGCCGCGCTGTCATACAGGCAGAAAGAGGGGGCACATTGATACGCTATCGACCCGTCCGGCCGCGCTGTCATACAGGCAGAAAGAGGGGGCTCATTGATGCACATTCAGCCCACCCAGCAGCGCTGTCATACAGGCAGAAAGGGGGATTCATTGATACACATTCGGCCTGTCCAGCCCCACTGTCATACAGGCAGAGGGGGTGCATTAATACCCTATCGATCCGTCCAGCCATGCTGTGATACAGGCAGAAAGAGGGGCCACATTGATACGCTATCGACCCGTCCGGCCGCGTTGTCATACAGGCAGAAAGAGGGGGCACATTGATACGCTATCGACCCGTCCAGCCGTGCTGTCATACAGGCAGAAAGAGGGGGCACATTGATACGCTATCGACCCGTCCAGCCGTGCTGTCATACAGGCAGAAA
This sequence comes from Ilyophis sp. 1 JC-2022, assembly GCA_022702515.1. NCBI lineage: Eukaryota > Metazoa > Chordata > Actinopteri > Anguilliformes > Synaphobranchidae > Ilyophis > Ilyophis sp. 1 JC-2022. The sequence continues at coordinate 3,805,367 of CM040399.1, forward strand.
GAGGGGGCACATTTATACGCTATCGACCCGTCCAGCAGCGCTGTCATACAGGCAGAAAAGGGGATGCATTGATACACATTCGGCCTGTCCAGCCCCACTGTCATACAAGCAGAGGGGGTGCATTAATACCCTATCGATCCGTCCGGCCGCGCTGTCATACAGGCAGAAAGAGAGGCCACATTTATACGCTATCGACCCGTCCGGCCGCGCTGTCATACAGGCAGAAAGAGGGGGCACATTTATACGCTATCGACCCGTCCAGCCGTGCTGTCATACAGGCAGAAAGAGGGGGCACATTGATACGCTATCGACCCGTCCAGCCGTGCTGTCATACAGGCAGAAAGAGGGGGCACATTGATACGCTATCGACCCGTCCGGCCGCGCTGTCATACAGGCAGAAAGAGGGGGCACATTGATACGCTATCGACCCGTCCGGCCGCGCTGTCATACAGGCAGAAAGAGGGGGCTCATTGATGCACATTCAGCCCACCCAGCAGCGCTGTCATACAGGCAGAAAGGGGGATTCATTGATACACATTCGGCCTGTCCAGCCCCACTGTCATACAGGCAGAGGGGGTGCATTAATACCCTATCGATCCGTCCAGCCATGCTGTGATACAGGCAGAAAGAGGGGGCACATTGATACGCTATCGACACGTCCAGCCGTGCTGTCATACAGGCAGAAAAAGGGGGCGCATTTATACGCGTTCGGCCCGGCCAGCCCCGCTGTCATACAGGCTCCTTTCACACTCCCAGAAAGCACTGCTGCCCCAGACAAGCCCGTCACGATGAACTGCTCATATAACTGATCCAGTGTCTCACTTGAAGCTGGACTGCAAGTGAACTGCTGCTGCCAAATATGCCGTTTTGTGCCAGAATTTAAACAGGCTTCCAATTGAATAATCTCAACTGTTTTTTTTTTACTACATATTTGTTGGTGTATGCAAAGAATTATGTTTTACTAGCACTGCAAGCTAAAACTGTTGAAATAAAGCAAATTCTGGACTCACAATGTATGTACTGTGAGCCCTCAGTGAAGAGGGTGAAGGACACACTGAGCGTGCTCCAACACAAACACAAGCTGGGCTGCTGAGCCCCAAGCACTTATACAGTAATGTGGGGATGCTGGAGTTTGACCACTGAGTACACAGCCTGTGATTGGCTGCTGCTTGGTACGTGGCTGCTGATTGGCCAATACTCTGTATACATGCACTTTGTATACAGCCCGATTGCACAGCTGGTCAACGTGATAAAAGTAAATACAGTAGAATACACAGTAGATGCAGTATACAGTAGAATCAATCCGCTTAATTGCATAATCCATTTGTCAGTGAATTTTACGCGATTATCCAGCTGCTTAGACGGAGGAGCCCAGAATATTAGTACTGTACGATGGCGGGAAGGGGGGGGGGCACAGGTAGCCAGGACACAACAAATAACACACACATACAATGGGGGAAATAAGTATTGGACACGTCAACAATTTTATTATCAAACATATTTCCAATGTAGCTATTCACATGAGATTTTGACCAGACATTGGTATTAACTCAATAAAACTACACAGCTAAAGAAATTGTAACGTTCCAATTCTTTAAAAAAGTTATGTGCAATAAAGTGAAATGACACAGGAAAAAAGTATTGAACACGCTAAATTAAATGTGGTAGAAAAGCCATATTTTTTATATTTGGTTGCATATCCTTTGCATGCCATGACTTTATGATGTCTGTGACCCAACAACATCAAAAGGCTCTTGATATCTTATTTGCTGGTACTCTTACAAGCGATACTATAACAGCTCTGCATTTGAATGGATCTCTATGGGAATTGGGGGGTGAGACAAGATTTAGCTGTAAATTACACGAACAGAATAGAACACATGGTTGGCTAAGTGGCTCTAAGTCATCAAGGGTCTGATGTATTAAACAAGCCTTTAACCATCACTCTGCTGCCAGAAATACAGTAGATATGGATGGATAACTTGAAGGGTTTCTTCTCCTGACTTATTTTTCCATAGAGTTCAATAGGAAAATCTGTCAGGGGAAACAACCCTTAAAGTGATCCTTCCATATCTATTGTATTTCTGGCAGCAGAGTGATGGTTAAAGGCTTGTTTAATACATCAGACCCTTGATGACTTAGAGCCACTTAGCCAACCATGTGTTCTATATTGTTCCAGTGTAATTTACAGCTAAATCTTGTCTCACCCCCCAATTCCCATAGAGATCCATTCAAATGCAGAGCTGTTATAGTATCGCTTGTAAGAGTACCAGCAAATAAGATATCAAGAGCCTTTTGATGTTGTTGGGTCACAGACATCATAAAGTCATGGTATGCAAAGGATATGCAACCAAATATAAAAAATATGGCTTTTCTACCACATTTAATTTAACGTGTTCAATACTTTTTTCCTGTGTCATTTCACTTTATTGCACGTAACCTTTTTAAAGAATTGGAACGTTACAATTTATTTAGCTGTGTAGTTTTATTGAGTTAATACCAATGTCTGGTCAAAATCTCATGTGAATAACTACATTGGAAATATGTTTGATAATAAAATTGTTGACGTGTCCAATACTTATTTCCCCCATTGTACATATACCAGTCCCACCAGGAGTTTTTTTGTGATTGTTGCGGCCTAAAATGCTTGATTTCGCGGCAGCTTTTCTTAAAAGTTGCGATGCAAAGTGCGATATTTTGTGTGTGTTTGTTGCAATGAAGTTGCGGTAATTAGTGAAAGTTGCAAATAACAATTGCGATTTCAAAAATATATTTGTAATTCAATAAATAAATATGTAATATAAGTTCAGTGAGAATGAAACAGTACTGTATAACACAACTGGAAATATTGTGTAAATTTGTTTTATTTGTAAATTTCTTCTGACCTGAAAATCACAGTTAATGTGAAGTAATTTGTGGAGTAAGTATGTTTGTGCTCATGTTTGACCCCTACCAGTTTGCCTACAGAGCCAACCGATCCACAGAGGACGCCATAGCCATAGCACTCCATACTGCACTATCACACCTGGAGCAGCAGGGGAGCTATGTGCGGATGCTCTTCGTGGATTATAGCTCTGCTTTCAACACCATCCTCCCTCACAAGCTGGTGGTCAAACTGTGGGATCTGGGGCTTCCACACACCACCTGCATGTGGATTAACAGCTTTCTGTCTGATCGCAGGCAGAGGGTTAGAGTGGGCCACCACACATCCACGGCCCTAAGCCTCAGTACCGGCTCTCCTCAGGGCTGTGTGCTGAGTCCCTTGCTCTACTCCCTCTACACGCATGACTGCTCCCCTGTCCACCACAGCAACACCATTGTGAAGTTTGCGGACGACACCACAGTGGTGGGGCTCATCTCCAGGGGAGAGGACGAGTCTGCCTACAGAGATGAGGTGGAGAGGCTGTCCACATGGTGCAGGGCCAACAACCTGCTCCTCAACACATCCAAAACTAAAGAACTCATCATAGACTACAGGAGGAAGAAAACAGAGATCCTGCCACTAATCCTCAGTGGGGACTGTGTGGAGAGGGTGGCAGACATCCGCTTCCTGGGAGTCCACATCGAGGAGAGCCTATCCTGGAGTGTGAACGCCTCTGAGCTGCTGAAAAAGGCCCAGCAAAGACTGTACTTCCTGAGAATTCTCAGGAAGAATAACATCTCACAGAGACTACTGGTGTCCTTTTTCCGTGCCTCCATAGAGAGCGTACTAACGTACTGCATGTGCGTATGGTACACCAGCTGCACAGCGGCTCAGAGGAAAGCGCTCCAGAGGGTCATCATCACCGCCCAGAAGATCATCGGCTGCCCCCTCCCCACACTGGAAGAACTACATCATTCCCGCTGTCTCAAAAAAGCCCGTAAGATCATAAAGGACACCCACCATCCCGCCCACTCTCTGTTCCAACTGTTGCCCTCAGGCAGGCGGTACAGAGCATTAAATGCAAGGACAAACAGACTCAAACACAGCTTTTATCTAACTGCAATAACCACCCTCAATGCTCAAAAGAGAAAATGAATCATGACAGAAAGTATGCATGTGGTGTGTATGACTGTTTTATGCCTGCTATTTATTCTTTTATGTTGCACTGACAAGAAGTACTTTTAAATTTCGTTGTACCTGTGACAATGACAATAAAGATCTATCTATCTATGTGATATCCGGAAGTAGCCCATGTATAAACACGGAGGGTGCGTCCCAATAGTCAAAGAATGCACCCTCCCTTTCTCCACGACCACCTCCTCAACTCCGTGGCCCGGAAACCGATCTTTGTGTCCTCTCTCCCTCCACTGCCCCAATATTGGAGAAGACGAGCGAAGCGCCTTCAAACTCAGTATCTCCTCCCCTTCGGCGAAGCATACATCCATGTATCCTACTGCGGACGTTTTTTTCACATTTTTGGGTGACATCATCGCGCTCAAGCCCACAGAGATTTAAGAAAAGGCAACAGTGATGATGTGTAACTATGCCTTATATGAATCTCCCCAAGATAATGATGCCCCAATGCAAGATATTTAGCTGAAATTATGTGTGCTTCAGTAGGTTATTAACACACAAAGGACCTAGCATCCTACAACGGATAGCAAAATGCCAGTCCATTTTTGTGGTTCATATCTTACGTAAAAATTAGCCAATTTAAGTCGGGGAAATTTGTTTGCACATTAATGTTGCTCAATAACAAACACGACTAGCCTATACATAAATATAGCCTAAGCATGACAGCTACCATTTCAGTATGTGAATATGCATTGATGAATTTATTCAACCATTCGTTTCCAAAGGACATTTTTTAATTGGATTTAAAAAGTGGGAAATAGGCCTAATTGTTTTTCAGTGTGACCACTGCAATATTATGAACATTGGGAATAATATCTCCGATAATATGACGATAATTCGTTTCATTAATCGAGCACGGAAATGTTTCCGAATTTGCCTATGTGATATGCAAGGAACTGGCAATATTATGTTGTAGTGTAACTACAGTAGCCTATATGAGGTGAATTAGTGTTCAATGCTCTGCATGTTCAGACATAGGGAACATTGGGATTCTGGAATTACAGTAAATTATGTTTGCATAGGCTATACTACAAGATTTTTACTTTGATCTAATGTTACTGATTACATAGCCAATTAATTAGTGTCTCGATGTGAACAGCAATGTCAGGTAGGCGACATATTTATAGCTACTTCTACTGAAAACTTAAAAAATATTTTGTAGCTTTAAATGAACTGCCCGTGCATAAGATCTGTGATTGGCGCTGGGACTCATTGGCTCAGCATCAGTCAAAGTTATGATAGGGCAACTTCGTCAATAGTCAACGGCGATTTTGATGACGGAGAAGCAGATTCGCTGTCCCAATTTTCTTTACGGCTCCTTTCCTCCACTCCCCTCCTCCCCTCCCTTCCTCCACATACTTCCGGGTAGAGGAGTGGTAGTGGGGTAGTGGAGAAAGGGAGGTGGGGAGTGAAGAATATTGGGACGCACCCGGAGACTCGCGACAGCAGGACCCAAATGCGCTTTTATTATGAAACCATTTTTTCTCTCAGTAATGACGGGGAAACTGACCCCGCTTAATGAGACTCGCTACAACGGTGGAGATATATTAATAAAAAAAAATTGTAAGTTGCCTATTTGTGTTTGAAATAATTTTTGTTGCGGCCCCTTCGAGCTGCGGTCATAACCAAGGGGCCAAGACTGGGCTTTCGTTTTGGAGCTCACTTCCTGGTTGGGCTGGGAGCCGCCATTGTGCCATTGCTCACTAGCGCCACTGCGGTTGGCTCCAGTATAGGTCTTTCACCGTGTAAGTCAATGGCAGCAATGTGGTCAAAATACTCAGTCAATAAATTTTTTAGGTGCCTGTTCTTCATCTAATGCCTCTGCATGTGCTGATTTTTTAAAATACTGTGTCGTTTGGACAGGGTATTAACATTTGTTCAGACTCAATTCCGTTTTTACGAGGCCGTGGGAAGGCAATGGGTGGAGTCACAGTTGTGGCAGGAAAGTTGCAGTGATTGGAAAAAAATGCTCTTGCGACTTTCGCTGAGTTTTCTTGATTTTGCCTTAATAGTTGCGATCACTACATCGCAAAATCCTGGAGGGACTGATATACTGTACAACTACTTTAATACAGTATAAACTCTGGTGTGGCAAATGACATGTCGGGCAACGGACATCATATACTCGTGTGTGAACTCAGAAAGAATGAGATCGTATACAGAGGGTGCTGAGGACCACTCAGGCTTCCGCTATCCACGTGACTTTCAATAGAAACCGCCTACCTTTGTAAATTTGTGACTTTATAGGGGCAATTGTCGCTTTATTTATGCCACATATGCTGACTTTTAACATATATTTCTAGATCATTATGTGATGAAAACATCCAAAATATGTGATAATGGTTTGAGCAAATGCAATCTGTTCACAATGGAATGAATGAGAAATGAGTGTTTGAGTGTTCAGGAGGTTCTTGTTGAAGCTGTGGAGCTCTGTGGGGTGTGGCAGTGTAGCACAGGGCTTAGAGGTGAGTGCTAAGAGCTGGGTTGAGTCTCAGGTTTTGCTTCAGGTGAAAGGCTTCCTCTGGACCTGAGTTTGGATAAAGGGTAGTTACCCAGTTACTAACCCCTTCTCATGCTCCACCTTTACTGTTCTTGAACTCCTTTGACTACAGGCATAATCCTGCTCTCTTCTGTAATGTAACCTTTAGGAGTTTGTTTTCCAAGAGTTGGAATTATTACATAATTATTAGAGAAACAAAGTAACAGAAGCTCAAACGCAATGGAAGTGGACGTTTTTTTCCCTCTCACCTAAAATATATATTTTTTTAATTGCCGGGATAAGGATACCGACTTTATCATGATTTGTGTTGTCTGTAGATCACGTGGAACGTGTTGAGCCTGTTTTGTGTCGTTACAAAATAAGGAACCGTTGTCGCTATTACATTGGTATTGTAAAATAGTGAATGAAAAAAAAACGAAAGCACTTTCGGGCCGATGCTAGTTTAGGGGTTCATCTCTGTGCGTAAAACACTGTAATGTACAGTCTGTTTGTTTGTCTGTCCCTCTCAACTGCCACCTCATTTTCCCACTCGTGTTTCTCACTTGCCTTCAGTTTGATGTCGGCTGGTTTCCACTGCGGCCGCAGTTTCTCCAGAAGAGCCAGGACCCCACTGTGGGGGGCGCTCTCCTCCACGGAAACCTCCAGGTGTGGGGGTGCATCTCTGCTGGACTGAGTCTCCACAACTGCTTCCATCTCCGCTCTTCTGACTTCTGACTGCTGTTCTACTGACCCCCGCTGTTCTACTGCCCTCTGTGGTTCTACTGCCCCCTGCCGTTCTATTGCCCCCTGCTGCTCTACTGCCCCCCGCTGTTCTACTGCCCTCTGCTGCTCTACTGCCCCCCGCTGTTCTACTGCCCTCTGCTGCTCTACTGCCCCCCGCTGTTCTACTGCCCTCTGTGGTTCTACTGCCCCCTGCCGTTCTACTGCCCCCTGCCGTTCTACTACCCTCTGCTGTTCTACTGCCCTCTACTGTTCTACGCCCCCCTGCCGTTCTACTGCCCCCTGCTGTTCTACTTCCCTCTGCTGTTCTACTACCCTTGACTGTTCTATTTCCCTTAACTGTTTTATGGCCCTCCGCTGTTCTACTGCCCCCTGCTCTTCTACTGCCCTCTACTGTTCTACTGCCCTCTACTGTTCTACTGCCCTCTGTTGTTCTATTGCCCTACACTGTTCTACTGCCCTCTGCTTTTCAGCTGCCCTCGGCTGTTCTGTCCTCCACTGCTCTATTACCTCTGCTGGCCTTACTCTGTTTTTGCCACCTGTCTCTCCGCCCAGCCAGCTACGCCCACACCGGCCTGTCTCTCCGCCCAGCCAGCTACGCCCACACCGGCCTGTCAAAGTGCAACGTTCTCCTGGTCACTCCCTGAGTTTACCCCCCGAGCAGGGCTTACACATTAACTTCACTCTCCACAACAACATTCTGCCCCATATCATCTAGTATTATCTACATTAAAGCCTTCATTTAAGTATTATCTACAGTAAAGCCTTCATTTAAGTATTATCTAATTATCTCATTCAATGAATACATTATTTTTCATATTGAAAATTATGTATCCATGGTGCTTTAAACAGGTGGAGACACCTGTTAGACTCTAAACAGTAAAAAATCTTTAGAAAGAATGATGACAGTAATTATGACAAATTGTGTACATTTGAGTGGAGATACAGGGCTCTGCCGGTCTGAAGGGTTAAAACACTGCGTGAGAGTGGTCCGGTCTAGCCCGGTCTGGCCCGGATCTGGCCCACTCCAGCGCTGCAGCTGATTCTTCACCTTTGGTTAACTCCTCACTTTGCTGCTCTTTGGCACAGTCTTATGAGGGCCAGCTGAGAGGCACGCACGCAGGCACACTCTCTCTTTCACACACACACACACACACACACACACACACACACACATGCACGCACACACATACAATGGGGGAAATAAGTATTGGACACGTCAACAATTTTATTATCAAACATATTTCCAATGTGGCTATTCACATGAGATTTTGACCAGACATTGGTATTAACTCAATAAAACTACACAGCTAAAAAAAATTTAACGTTCCAATTCTTTAAAAAAGTTATGTGCAATAAAGTGAAATGACACAGGAAAAAAATATGGAACACGCTAAATTAAATGTGGTAGAAAAGCCATATTTTTTATATTTGGTTGCATATCCTTTGCATGCCATGACTTTATGATGTCTGTGACCCAACAACATCAAAAGGCTGAATGTGTGTGTGAACGGGTGAGTGAGAGGCCATTGTAAAGCGCTTTGGATAAAGGCGCTATATAAGTGCAGTCCATTTACCATTCCATTTATTTGATATCTTATTTGCTGGTACTCTTACAAGCGATACTATAACAGCTCTGCATTTGAATGGATCTCTATGGGAATTGGGGGGTGAGACAAGATTTAGCTGTAAATTACACTGGAACAGTATAGAACACATGGTTGGCTAAGTGGCTCTAAGTCATCAAGGGTCTGATGTATTAAACAAGCCTTTAACCATCACTCTGCTGCCAGAAATACAGTAGATATGGATGGATAACTTGAAGGGTTTCTTCTCCTGACTTATTTTTCCATAGAGTTCAATAGGAAAATCTGTTTTTTAGCTGTGTAGTTTTTTTTTTTTTAAATTTGTTTCTGATTTTTCCCTTTTTCTCCCAATTTAGTAGCCAATTGAACCCCTATTCTATTTCAATTCCCCCCGTGTAGCAACCGCTAGAGAACCACCGCTGCACACCCCGTCTATCGGTACTTTATAGGAAGGATGCTACGTCCTCTACAGGGCGCAGCTCCTGACCGTGACACGCCCTGGGTTCTATCATGCGCAGTGGTTCTCTCCGAGCCCCTCCCCCCACCCGGAAGCGACTGCCAATTGTCGCTTCCACAGGCCACCGGCCACGCTCGGCTGTGGCAGGACCGGGGCGCGAACCCCGATCCTCGGAGTACAACTCACTGACTGAAAGTCAGCGGTCTTTACCGCTGTACCACCGCGGCGGCCTTAGCTGTGTAGTTTTATTGAGTTAATACCAATGTCTGGTCAAAATCTCATGTGAATAGCTACATTGGAAATATGTTTGATAATAAAATTGTTGATGTGTCCAATACTTATTTCCCCCATTGTATATGCATGCACACACATAGGCACACGCACGCACATGCACACGCGCAGGCAAACACACACAAGTGTACACACAGACACATGCATATTGCATACATACACACGCAAAAACACACCTGAATGCACATACACATACATGCACATGTAATGGATTTTAGTGGCGGATAATCGCAAAGGTAGGGGGATCAGAAACAAGTCACTCATGAGTGACCAATAAAAGAAATAACAAAATAAATGAAAAGAAAAAAAAGACAGGAAACGAATTCTTTGTGGCGAAACAGCTCAACAAAAATCAACCCACTAAAATAGGGCGAACTCGAATAACAAGTGAAACACAAACTAAATCTCCCGAGCTCAATACTGGAGCCAAAACGGGAAACTTCTGAACAGAAGAACACCCTCTGCATATAAGTTTGGACGGCCGGAAGTGTGTAAAACAAATGAAACAATCAAAGAAAACTGTCTCAGAGAGAACAGCAAAGAATAAAATAAATAGCACAGAATGCTAACAGGAGGAATAATACCTATACCTGAACTAAAAGCAAATAGCAAGTCCCCCGTGAACATAAACAGCGTTTAATATCACAAGGTCGCTAGTACCTGGCTATACCTGGCTCAGTGCAATGTCGAATGACAAAGAAGCACCGGGGAAGCGAGGTGAGGAACTTAAATACCCCGCAGGTAGAGGCATAGGTGAAAACAATGATGAGGGAAAGCAAACCCCGGAACGAAACGTGGAAAAAATCGGATGGATTCTCAATCGGGAAATAAGGACGAGAACCGCAACGGAAAAGAAAATAAAAACCCACGAATCATGCCCGAGATGGAGTCTTGATCTTGTGCTCTTGATCTCGAGATCATATAAACGTGGTCATGGTCTGGATCTCGGTCTCAGATTACATTCATGTTATATTTTACAGTGTTCATTTTCTACCTTTGGGGTCTACCTATTGTTTGTTGCTGTGTTTTAAGTAAAATAGAAGGACAATGTGAGATTTCCTTTCAACAATAATTTGACTAAAATATTTTTCTCACTAAAAAATGTCTAAAGTTGAGGGAGGAAAAGTGTGCAGTCATGACATATTTTTAATAAAATTTCTTTTTTTCTATATTTTTCCATTTTGCATAATTTTGTGGCCTAGGATTGCTGAAAGTGGTCGATCTTGGTCTTAGTATCGTCAACCCCTGGTAAGTTTGGTCTAGGTCTGGATTTCGGTCTTGGTGGGAGTCTGGCCTTGGTCTGGGTATTGGTCTTGAGGCGTCTGGTCTTGACTCCAACACACATAAACACACGCACAAACAAACGAGTTTTATGTGCCTGCGTTATCCAAAAAGACTGTGATTGTGCCGATGAACCAACATGATTCTCAAGTTATGCAAATTCATGCATTTTGGAGCGATTCATCCTCGTGCTCTGACAAAAAAAACCCAAAAAAGGAAATATCTGGAACAATGTCTCTTCAGTCATGATTAAGCTGATGGCCTATTATTGCAAATCAATAAGTGTGTTATTTGGCTGCACTTGAAGTGGGGAGCGATGGCGGGGAGCCAGGCTCTCTCGGGCTGAACGAGCACACGCAGGTGCGTCTCCACTTTGCCACCGTTGCTTGGGAGGGGGGGAAGAATGGCTCCGTAACAATGGCGGCCAACAGCCTCTTGAGTGTAATTGTGTGCAAGTGCTCGTTTAGGAGTATTCTCTTTGTCGGGCAGGTGCTGTTATTCTGCTGTTTCCCGGGGCTGGCGGGCAAGCAGGCGGGCGGGGGGAGAGAGCGAGGAGCCCGCCAGGAGCCAGGTTTTTTCTTTTTTGCAGTGGGGGGGGGGGGGGGGGGGGGGGGGGAGAAGAAGGGCTCTCTCTCTTCCTCCCCAAGTTGTCTTTTGTAATTAAAAAAAATAAATAAAATATTTTTTTTTTTTTAAGTTTATTTATTTTTGATTTTTTTCTGTGGGAAACCAGTTCAATTATTATGTTTTTATTTCTCCTTTAATCCTCCTCTCACCTATTCTCTTACTGGCTTGGTGAAGTAGGGTAATTGTAAACCAAACTATATGGGCACTACTTTCGATTTTTTTCATGATAATAATGATGCATTATAAATAGATAATATATAATTATACCTGCACACCTTTTTCATTCAGGCAGATGGATAGACACACCGGAAGACAGCAGAATGCAATAACACAGTGAAGAAGGTAAGAATATTTGCACAAATATTTCAACGTCCAAACTGCCATCTTATTTTTCATAGCAAACCACACGAGTGTATAACTGTGCCTGTGCCAAAACTAGTCTTTTTATGCAGATTAAATATTTACAATATTTACATGATATATTTCTGTATTGTATCATTTACTAGTCTCTGTGTTTATACATGAATTGTTTGGTTGTCATCATTCTGTTAATCTGCATTAATTGTGTATTCTTCTTGCTTTAAGATTCAGATGTTGTTTAGCTGTTATCAAAAGGCTTCTCTCTATCAGAGTTCTGAGCATCAGCATTAAAAATTTAGGGGCGTACTGCAAAACATCCCCTCGTAGATGCACAGCAAGTGTAGGAGCAGATGTTCCTTCAGTCTTTTGTAAATAAGTGGGATTGTAGATGGAGATGCTGAGGAGGTCGTTAGATATGCAGGAAGCAGCGCGGAGTCAGGAAACGGGGAGAAACGCGAGCTGAAAACAGTCGTAAACTGTTAGGGCACGCATTTGATTTCACTCTCTTATTCCACTTTTTTCTTTCATTCCTCTCTCTGGACCCCCCCCCCCTCTGTCCTGTGCCAACTTGTAAAGAGACAGACCTTGTAGAATACTGAAAAATATATTAATCATTGATTTAAAAAAACAAAAAACAAAATCAACAAAGCACTAGAGCTCAAAGAATCCAATTTTTAAAAGAAAGATTTTTTTCACTTCTGCCAGAATAACTTTATTTCTTCAGGAATAAAATATAAACTCATCTAAATTCAGGAATACAGAATGAGTCCACGTTGGGTTCTCCACATTTTCATATTTAATGAAATTTATAACAATTGTTCTTCAATCAGATTAAGTGCTTGTTTAAAATGCAAATATGTTCTTTTGTGAGGTGCTGTAATTAAACAGAACAATGCTCTATTTCCCATCTTCTATTACCCCCCTACTCATCAGGCTCTTTGAACGTGAACAATGATTTGACCACCTGGTCCTGTTACTGTCGTGTGATTTATTAAAGTCTCTGTCTCTATAGAAAATCAGTGTGTGATTGGATGAGTTTGTTTTGGGTCAGGCTTGTTTTTCTAGAACTAGCACGACCTACAAGCTACTTATCCTGATTTATATATACAGTCAAGCCGGAAAGTCTGCACCCCTTTCACCTTCTCCACGTTTTATTACATTACAGACATATTCTACAATAGATTGAGTTCATTTTTTGTTGCAAAATTCTTGTCTCACCCCCCAATTCCCATAGAGATCCATTCAAATGCAGAGAGGTTATAGTATCGCTTGTAACAGTACCTGGAAATAAGATATCGAGAGTCTTTTGATGTTGATGGGTCACAGACTTCATAAAGTAACAGCATGCAAAGGATATGCGACCAAATATTAAATATGATACTTTAAAAATATGTTAAAGCAAAGGGTATGAATACTTATGTAAATGAGAGATTTCAGTTTTCGATTTTTAATACATTTGCAAAAATTTCTAAAAACATGTTTTCACTTTGTCATTATGGGCTATTTTGTGTAGAATTTTGTGACAAATGTCTGTAATGTAATAAAACGTGGAGAAGGTGAAAGGCGTGGGCAGACTTTCCGGCTTGACTGTATATATATAAAATCATATATATATATTTATATATATATACCTGTATATATATATATATTTATATATATACCTGTGTATATATATATATATACCTCCAGCTGGCTACTCGTGTGCATGTTTCTGTCAGAAACGGACTCCATGAGGGTGGCATGAGGGCCCGACGCCCTGTAGTGGGACCTGTGCTCACAGCCCAGCACCGTGCAGCTCGATTGGACACCAGAATTGGCAGGTTCACCATTGGCGCCCCGTTCTCTTCACAGGTGAGAGCAGGTTCACACTGAGCACATGTGACAGACGTGAAAGAGTCTGGAGACGCCGTGGCGAGTGTTATGCTGCCTGCAACATCATCCAGCATGACCGGTTTGGTTTAAATGACTTGGTGTTATACTGTGATGATTACGTGTTCCCTTCATTTTTTTGAGCAGTGTATATATATATATATATATATATTTCATTTGTTGAATAGCCTTGTATTGAGTAGTCAGAGTTGTATAAATTTTTCTCATTATTTTTTAATTCAGATATTCTTTTATATTTTGTCTTAATAATGAATGAATGCAACATATGGCTTTGTCTCACCTGTGGTCTAGCAAATAATTGCAAGGTCTCTGTCTTTTGTTAAACTTGTTTATAGAGCTTTTCACTTCATACTTGTATGTGCTAAATTGTGAGCGGTTTTGATGTGGAGGTGTGTGTGCATGAGACATGTCCTGATCTAGCTCATCATCTTACTTTTTGTTTAACAAGTGAATAGGGTGACATTTCTGTTTTCATTTGGGCAGCTAATTCATTCTGCATAATTTGGCATTTTTTTCAAGCTTTGATTATTATAACGGAGGTATTCTTCATGCACCCCTTCAGCAAAAATAATTCAATACATTTCAGCCGAAATTGAGTCATTTATTTCCCGGTATGTTTCATTTATTGTTCTACTGGTTATTTTGACTTCACTCTGAGCAATTTGAATAACCCTTTCTCTGTTAAATGTGCATTATCTGAATGAGTTTGAAGAGTGCATGTTCATAGAAAAGAATTGCACTTTGGTAGCACTTTTGGAGACACTTTTATATCACAATTGAGTGGGTGAAGCACCAAGTGGATTCGGTCACCATTTACCAGACTGCCGATTAACAAATAACACAAACCGTTTCTCTGAAGAAAGCCACTGTGGGATCCCGCTCTGCCTCGTCTCCGGAGCCCACTTATAATTACTATTTTGTGTCTCAATTTAACTTAATCAGGGCTCTTTCACGGGTGGGGCCTGCAGCATGCCGTCCACGACAGTGCCTGATGAATTTATCTCATTCTGCTCCGCAGATAAATTAATTGGATTAAAATTTTGATAATAATAATAATAATAACTTTATTTGTATAGCACCTTTCATACAAAGAATGCAGCTCAAAGTGCTTCACACAAAATGACACATAAAAATAAAAATAAAAGAGAATAAAAGTAAGGCATAAGAAAAATTAAAACAGTAAAAATGTTGAGTTAAAATTCAATAGGAACAGGTAAAAGGAAAAATAAGACAATAAAAATGATAAGGGTAGTAATAAAATATTAAGGGAACATAAAAAATTGGAAACAAAATGATAAATAGTAAAATAAGAAGATAAAACAAATAAATCAATTAAAAGCTAGTTTAAAAGAGCTAATATAAGACAAATAAATCAATCAAAAGCTAGTTTAAAAAGGTATGTTTTGAGCTGCTTTTTAAAAGTGCCAACTGAGTCTGCTGTTCTAAGGTCCTGCGGGAGAGTGTTCCAGAGTTTCGGGGCATAATAGCAGAAAGCACTCTCACCGCTTTTTTTGCGATTTACCACAGGTAAGTTTAATAGGCCGGCTGTGGTGGATCTGAGAACTCGAGTTGGCACATAAAAAGACAGGAAGTCTGAAATGTACGAGGGTGCTAAACCATTGAGAGCTTTGTATACAAATAAAAGGACTTTAAAATCAATTCTAAAAGATACAGGGAGCCAGTGCAGTGCAGCTAAAACAGGAGTAATATGCTCTCTCTTCCTTGTTTTTGTTAAAAGTCTAGCAGCAGAGTTCTGAATTAGCTGTAATTTCTCTATGGACTTTTTTGGAATACCATCGGTTTCTTTGTGCATCCAACCTTGAATTTCCCCTTTCAGCCCGTGTGGCTTGACACGTGCCTGTAGTGTGGATCCTCTGTGCGCCTGTAGTCTTCTAATGAAACGGCTCATATCAGAGTGACAGCCGTCATTTTACTCAGGGCGTCCGATAGCTGTTACTCAAAGGTGACGAATGTGCAATTACACGGCTTGACAGACCTTGTTCAATTTTCATCTGTCTTTGGGCGTATGTGTGCACGTGTGTGTGTGTGTGTGTGTGTGTGTGTGTGTGTGTGTGTGTGTGTGTGTGTGTGTGTGTGTGAATGAATGCATGTCTGAATTTGTGTGTGCCTGTGTATATGTGTGAGTGTGCAGTGTGTATGAGTGGATAAGCACTAGAGTGAATGTGCAGTGTGTTTGAGTGGATAAGCGCTGGAGTGAGTGTGCAGTGTGAGTGGATAAGCACAAGAATGAGTATGCAGTGTGTTTGAGTGGATAAGTGCTGGAGTGAGTGTGCAGTATGTTTGAGTGGTTAAGCACTCGAGTGAGTATGCAGTGTGTTTGAGTGGTTAAGCACTCGAGTGAGTATGCAGTGTGTTTGAGTGGTTAAGCACTAGAGTGAGTGCAATAACTTTAATGCAGATTGCACGGCCAGAGTTTTTCTCTATGATCCATGATTTTACGTACCAAATATGGTCACACACAAAAAAAAAACCCTGTGCATGTACAACTTGTCAAAAACTGGACCTTAAAAGATATTATCATTGTGCAGTGATATAATTTGATGATGTGTGCCTTTCCCCTGTGTGATAATTGCACTTCAGAGTACTGCGTTCAGTATTTTATCAAGCAGTGCTTATTATTACGTGTTGCGAAGGATATCGGGCCCGTCCAGATTTCAATCTCTGCATTGGTTCTTTGATTTGTTGGCTCACCCCCACAACAGATAATGATCGGTTTTCAAGTCTAAACACGCTTTAAGATGAAGTCCAATTTTCCAACGATGTTCGCCTCATCAAGATCATCGAAGCCGGGTTCCAGGACAACGAGAAGCCGAAAATTAGGACCGGAGAACTTCTGATTGGTTCCAGCGCACGCGAGCATGAGCGCGATTCGGGCTGGGGGCAGCGGGGGTTAATGTAAATGAGCCGCGCGCAGGAGCCGGAGTGAAAAAGAGGAAGCGACGTGTTCTCACAGGGCCGGGACATTCTCGCACCTGCAGCCCCCTGAACCGCGTGGTGACAGGCTGCGGAGCCGCCGCCGCCGTCCGCACTCACTCACAGCACGCTAATCACATGCAAATGAATTTCCTCTTGTCCCCGGATCATATCCTCTGTGCTAACACATTACGCCACCGTGTCACTCACCCCCCCCCCCCCTGACAAACGCATTTAATTCGTTGGGATTAAAAAAGGTGCTTCGAGTTTCAAATTTTGCAGTTGACAATACTTGTTTATGAATTATAATTGTATTTTATTCTATCAAATGCATAGGATATCAGAAAAATATTAAATTATTATTATATTATAGCATATGTGAGGTGGAAACTGCCGTGCGTACATTTCAGTAGTTAATTAATGAAGTGTTGCCATCTTCGTTTATGGAACACGTCCTGAGCAGGTCAGTCTTTTTTATTGGAGAATTACGTGGAAATAAATGTAGACTATAATGCGTCCCACTCATTTTTTTATCCTGGAATCAATTTACGTTGTGAAATTAAGCTTCTTTTAAGTTTGAGCGATCATTATTATCCTTTTGTGTTCACGGTTAGGAATACAAATGCAGAAACTGCCGGTGCGCTGGAAACTGTCAGTAAAAAACGTCTCGCGTTAGTCACAGGCTCAGTGCCCTGGGTTCCGCTGCGCTGAGAATGTATTTCATTAGAATGCTTGACCCGAGCTACAAACATCAAGCGTTGGCGAAGCCACGAGAGAAGCGGTAAATGCATCCGTTAAGGAAACGTAATCATTTTGCGGTTTAGTGATCAGAATACGTCTGGTATTGAGGAAATGGATTCGATTATGGGCCGAAACGTTTGGAGTTACACAATATTTAAGATTATTGATTGTTTCATTTACGACATGCCAGGCATATAGGAGTTCCACAGACAGCTTTCCATCCTAGTATGAGTCCATAACATGCATGGGAATTGTCTTACTTAGATAAGTTAACCAGTAAAAATGACACCTGCATCCAAAGCCCCTTAGAAAGTGTATGAAGGGGGCGTACAGCTATCCTGGGCATCAGACTGACCCTAAAAGGCAGGAGCTACATAGCAAGGGCCAATCAGTTTCAACTACTGCTCTTCTACTCTTAATCATTTAATTGGCCCAATCAGTAATGTGATCTGATATTTTATTTGGAAGCCTTAAGCTACATACACAAACTTGATCTGTGCTTGGTGGAAACATTTTACTGTGGTCCGGTACAGGAGTACAGCGGCTCCGCTTCCTGTCAGAGCTGCACTGGCTGTCGACTGGGCCACACCCTCTCTGAGCCACGCCCACTCTAAGCCACACCCTCCACCCTGGCAGTGTCCTCCTCATAGTCCTTCAGTCTCCTCACATATGTTGGGGTGCTGAACCCCGGTCCTGGGGCTCACCGTGGGTGTGCTGGGGTTCGTTCTCACCGCTTAATGCTAAACAGCTGCACGCGCCAGTGCTGCTTCGTGTCTTTATCGGACCCACTAAAACATTTACAGACTTCATCAGCAGTCTGGAGCTGTAGCTCATGACTTTATTAGAAATGTCAGGTCAAATAAATAATTGGATCGATTAAAGAAGTAAATGAAAACAGACGGGCCCCGTGCGCTCCTGTCCTACAGGCAACAGCATTCGGCCTGTGATCTAAACCATCCACCCGCTTAGCGTTTCACCCGCAGGCTCACAGAGGATGTCATTGCTGCCTCCTGTGAACCCCAATAAAGGTGGGGGTACATGTGTTTATGTGGGTCACAGATCCCAGAAATTATGAGGTGGCCATGAGATTTTGAAAATTGTGTGTCTTGTTTGTGAGGGAGAGTGAGAGAGGGAGGGAGGGAGAGTGAGAGAGAAGCGAGGGAGAGTGAGGGAGGGATGGAGGAAATGAGAGTGAGAGGAGTGAGGGAGAGAGCGAGTGAGTGAGGGAGGGAGTGAGAGAGAGAGCAAGGGAGTGAGAGAGAGGGGGAGGGAGGGAGAGAGAGAGGGAGAGAGAGGAGCGAGGGAGGGAGAGTGAGAGGGAAGGAGAGGGTGGGGAGGGAGAGGAAGAGTGAAAGAGGGAGGAAGAGTGAGGGAGAGAGAGGAAGAGAGAGAGAGGGAGGGAGAGGGAGAGTGATAGAGAGGAAGGGAGGGAGTGAGAGAGAGGAAGGGAGGGAGGGAGTGAGAGAGAGCGAGGGAGGGAGACAGAGAGAGAGAGCGCAAGGGATGGAGAGAGAGAGAGGGAGGGAGATCTGGCTGCGTTTCAGCTGCATGCTGGGTAAATTGCTGAGCTAATGAAGAGCAGAACTGCAGGTGAGGGACGAGTCGCATCCCAGAGTCCCCCCCCCCCCATTATTGGCCTCTGACCACTGCGACCCCCCCCCCTCTGCGAAGCCAGAGTGCAAACCAGAGGCCACCCCCCCCCCTTTCCCAATTTCTGTGTATATTTCCTGTATTTGACCTATCAGCTAATAGCCATGATCCTGATGCTTAAGTGCTGCCTGCTATACCCATGTGACACACTTTGTGTTTATCTGTCTCAGAATTCAGCTTGATGCAAAGACACACACACGCACACACACATATACACACACACATATACACACACACACAGAAAAGGTTATTCAGCTGCCATCACAAAGTTCCTTAGTTTTATTGGTAAATATTAAAGGTCGTCCATTATAAAAGGCAGATATGTATATATATATATATATATATATATATATATATATAAATATAAGCATTAAGCTTTTTGTGTCGTCTTGCAATTTTCACCTTTCAGCAGTGATGGTACTGTATGAAAAATCTTATAGTATAGGAGTTATTTTAGTGAGCTACAGTATATTTATATTCACGTCCAAATAGAATTCAATATGTCATTCAAAAGCATTTTCCCAGGAGAATCACTCCCTTCTCTATAATTTCCACAGACATTTTGTGTGCAAATGCAGTAATAGAAACATTTATAACATCAAAAGGATTCAATTTTCTTTTCAATCACGCAACAGTATGAATGGCTTTTTCCATTGAATCTAACAATGAGAGGCCATTACCACCAGCTAAAAGATGGGGTGTCTTCGCTTGCTTGTATGAAAGTATGTCAAACAATTTGCTGTATCTTACATTTTTGTTCTAGGCTAACATGGCTGTCAGAGAGGTTTGTCTAATTTTTGTCAGGCAAAGTATATATTTTTTATTTCAGATGTGCAGGGTAATCATCAGTAATACATATATTTTTTAATCCTGACTGTTACTTTCTTTAATGTACTAACTCCATCTCTGCAGACTTCACAAGACCCACAACTGACAGCTACAGTCAGTTAATTGCAGTTGGTAAATGATTATGAAAGCTTGATTTGCATAGTAAGTAGGTGATTGCTGAGCACTGAAAGGTTCTTGACACCAGGCAGAGATATAAACTCGCTGAAATATCAGGATTTAAAGCTGCAGTTGAATCCGGCTGTAGACTGGTCGGAGAGTACTTGGAGCAGGATGAACGGGCCATATAACCAGGGTCCTCACAGTGGCTGTGTGAGGTCAGTGAATATATAGTGAGCACCATTTTGTTGTTATTTTGTTTTCTGTACTCTAGCACTTTGAGTTTGAAAGGATTCAATGACAATGAGGTTGAAGTGCAGACTGTCCACTTTAATTTGAGGGTATTTTCATCCATATTGGTAAAAAAAGTGTCACTGCCCAATGAATTATGATGCTTACTGTGAATATAAACAGTACCTGTAGCCTGCTGATGTAAGAAGGACAATGGGCCTCATTCACCAATCACTCAACGAACAAATTCTTCTTAAGACTTTCTTTAAAACGTTTTTTACAAACATTTCGGGATTAACTGATGTTTGCGTTCTGAGCTTCATTTCTACCCAAGAGAAAATCCCAAATAAGAAAACATCGATGAAAGCAGAATGTTCATAAAAACGTTTTAAAGAAAGTCCTGAGAACAAATCTTTTTTTTTGGGGGGGGGGGGGTCTTGATTTTGCTGTAAAAAGCCAGTGATCTTGGGGATCCTTTGAACCATTTTCCAAAGAGTGCTGTGGCATAATTTCTACAAAGTGAAGATAAAACTGTTTCACTCAATAGATAAGTTAGCACAAGTGTGTATAGCCAAAGCTGATAATGATAAAAAGATGGTGCCAAGTGCGCTCTGCATTTAAAGGTTGGACTCGCAAATAATATATTTATGATAGTCGCTCTCGTCGTGCACTTTTCATGTGCACTTTCTCTTTTTTGCACCATGTAATTTTGTCATTATAATAATTTTCTTTTTTTCTAGACAACCGTGTCCAACTTTTTCATGTAGAGTGCACTTGGCACCTTTTTATTCTTCTCATAATTTCTACAAAGAACATAAATGTCTGAAGGTTTGCATTTCCACTGTGAAGCAGCCAGGTGTGGGCCCTTGTTGTTCGTCTTTTGATTTATATTCTCAATAGAGCGAAATGCTTCCCACAGAGGCGAACACCAATCAAAACCCTGCGGCATTTTATACAAACTGCGGAAGCAAAGAGCGTCTGAACAGAGTTCAGGTTCTGTGGTCTGGTAGAATCCAGCATGTAACTAATGGTGTAAAGACCGCGGAGAACAACGGGAGAGCGTCTGAACAGAGTTCAGGTTCTGTGGTCTGGTAGAATCCAGCATGTAACTAATGGTGTAAAGACTGCGGAGAGCAACGGGAGATAGTTTGGAAACTGGCTTCAAAAAGGTTTTTGTCCTAGCAGAACTTGAATATACTTAAAACAATTTCGTCAAGATCAGAAAAAACGTACTGTAGCAATTAAAAATATTTGGCCAATATACAAATTATTGCCACTTTCAGATATTGCATTTAAAAAAAGACATTTCTGTGACATATTTACAGTATATTGCAACATATTCTATTTCAGTAAGGGAATCAGTGGTGAGCATGCAGAGGTTAGAAAGCACTGGGGACAAAATTGATGCAATTTGAAAGGTGCCACTTTAAAAATAAAAGACAATCTCACTGTCAAGCACTTAATTTCATATGGACGTTTTTTTTTCTCCAAAGTATAGTTTGTGTACAATAGAGAGAAGCCAACCACAACGTACAGTCTATTTATACACTACTGACATGGAAGAGTGTCAGGATAAATGTTTCATCAAGTATGTTAATGTGAGCAATTACAACCATACCATTCCCATGAGGAAATTATAAAGGTTTATATGGAGAATGTGTCAGTCAGCGGTCTGTGCTCTGGGTCACAGTTGGGCACGACAAAATAAACACTAAAAACATGAAAACATAAAACGATCTGCTTAAGATGGCTGACTGACAGGAGTGTGTTAGACCCTGAATCTTTCACAATGTGAACTCGAAAATCAATACAGCTTTCTCACAGGCCTTGGTGAATATGCCTGGATACTCAGAGTCTAAGCGCCCTGACTAGAGAAGGTGACTATAAAGTCTTAACATGCAGTAAAATCCATACCTGCTTATACAGTCAGTCTGCTGCAGCCCTGAGACATTGTGTCGGGGTTGTTCTTGCTTTGCCCCCTGCAAACAGAGGAGTTTCACACATCCCATCTTGAATAATTCTGAGATTAGCACCAGTGTCTATTGATTAATTTCCCCTCATACTTGCACCCTTTGATATAGGTTGACACATGTTTATTCTAGTCGGCCATTTATTCTGTTGCCCAAAACAAATTCACAGTGATGTGGATGGAGCAGGTAGCCTGGAAGCTGTGGGGAATTGGACAGTGCCTTGAAAGGATGTTATTTTATCACCATTTCATATTGATCTGGAGCAACATGCAGAATTTATTCTGTTCAATCTAATTTCTCCGTTCACCAGTGAGCGCTGGTCTCATTTTGTCCCGTTCTGCTCGGAAACCCTCTCATCAGTGTCTCAGTTTTTCTGCTTGTTCCTTTGCTAAGACCTCCCTGATTGGCTATATTGGAGTCCTGTGATGTTAAGTACTACCAGAACATACATGGACACTTGCAGTACATACCACTTTACCGCATCGCATACCGCATATTAGCTTTTTGGTAAAAGTCCACACCCACATGCAAATTCATTGGCTGACTGAGGGCAAATTTTTAAGTGTAGCAACTTTTTTTTATTCTGAGGAGATATTACCTTCCAATTTTCATGCAAATTGGGGAAAGAGTCTCGGATGAGATAGATTTTAAGTGTTTTTTAATTCATTCAAAATGGCGGTAAATCCATAATGGTAGGCTAATGGTTTCTTAAGGCATATTTATTCAGTGTGAGAAGAGGAATCCTTTGATATTAGGGGCAGGTTGCTATGTCAAACAGAGCAGGACATCTCAATTTTTAATTATTGGGAAATCAAAACACTGCTATAGTGCCACCATATGGCCAATCGGCACCATATTTGGTCAGTCATGCTGAGGAAGTACCTTCTATCAATGTGCCCAGTTTTGTTACGTTTCTGTCATTTATGTCACGTTTCATGTTTAGTGTTTGTCACAGTTTATGTTCTGTTCATGTCATGCTTGTGTTCTGTTTATGTTACGATGCAGTTCATTGTTTGCATACACATTTTCCGTGTTTTTCCGCAACCTTGCATTCATGCTGTTTCTCTTGCTGTCACTCACGCTTCCCTAATTGTTTCATTCTCCCGTGTCTATTTACTAATCTACTAACATTAGCTCAGGATTGGGTAATACTAAGTCTCTAACCATGTGTTCATGTTTACCTTACGTTTCTTGTGCATGTAATTTACTAATTTACTAATGTCAGGTCTAGGATAGGATAACTACTAACGATTTACTAATTGCCTCGTTACGTGTCTCATTTTCTCAAGCTGTTGTTCATTTCCTGCTGCTCTCAAGCTAAGTGTCTGCACCTGTGTACACCTGCATATAAGATCAGTGTTCATGTCATGTCTTTGCGGAATTGTTGCCTTTAGTTTACTACTGTCACTTTTGAGCGGTTTCCATTGTTTTGACTATCGTTATTGATCTAGCCTGTTTTTGACCACGAGTTTTGCCTGCTGTCTGTTTTGTACCTCTGCCCCGCGGATAGGACTTCGGTCTGACTCCTGCTACGCCCCATGACTACGAACTCTGCTTTACCCCTGTATTGTACTTCTGCTCTGCTGACAGCTACTCTGGTTAATGAACTTGTGCACGGATGCCGATTTCGAGACTGCCTTCTCCCTCTGTACTTTATCTTTGGTCTGGCTGGATTTATTGGTTTTTGGACTTTGCTTGTGTGACTACGATTTTGGATTTCCCCATAATAAAGCCCTTGCGGGTATTTATTATTACGTCAGTGTCAGTGTCCAACCCGCACACATCCGTCTCAAGTTTGGTTTCAATCAACTAGGTAGAAGTGAGAAAAGTAACAAATTATCAAAGAAATAGTGCAAGAGCTAAGATTGTTTAATTATTGTAAATTGAACTGACTTTTATACCGCCACCAAGTGGCCTATCTCCACCGAATTTGGTGAGGGCATGTGGGGTGACACCTTCTAACTAGAGGCCAAGTTAAAAAGTATGGTGCTGATCTGGTGTTTTTGACATTGAGTGAGGTTGTGTTATGGGAAATATGTTCCTTGATAACGTAGGCATCTGCTTGCCAGCGCGGATAAGTGGTAAAAAGGCTAAATTTGGTGTCATAGTGGCTATTATATGCCTAAAATCCCATTCGGTCGTAATGTTTATAAGGTTACACTGATAAAGTTCAAACTTTTAAATCTGGTAACAGCTCAACAACTGCTGAAGCAACCACACTAAAGTTTATGCGTAAGCTTTACATTCTAGTTAAAAAAATGTAGTAAGTCGAAAGTATTAATTTTTTACTTGAAATATACTTTGGAGTAAAAGTCTTATAAAAAAAAACTCTAAAGTACAGATACTCAAAAAATGTACTTAAGTACAGGAACAAAGGGGAGGGGTTCAGTCTCTGAATCTGCTTGCTCAAGCTTCATCTAAAAGTATCTTCCTCCAACTCAAACGTGGGGAAACGGTATAAAAGTATAAACGGTGGAAAGGCAGGTGTGTGTTTGAGAAATGCTGATGGAGGGACTGACGACGATGAGCAGCACTTCTCATGATCTGAATGTTTATAATGTGTACAGCACATCTTCATAAGCATTACATAGGAATGGCACAAAAGCCACTGAATTTATTCATCTTACATTGTCACAATTCACAGTGGATGCACCCCAATTAAAAGTGCTCCCGTCTCAAGCCTCAAACGTGCCTGCTGTTACGCTGAGCATTATGACAGTAATCTGAATTAATTAAAGTTATGGTTTTTTATGTTAAGCTCTGTGTTATGGGATGTAAAAGCAGATAATGTGTAACTAGCACATTATTTAGCTGTCATCCTTGTCTTGTACTTGTGAATATGCTACGTATGCATAGTGAATTCATGGCTTCATAAACGCTTTGCTCTAAAGATGTAGATGTTTCACACCTGTTCCAAATGCAAGTGTTGCTTTTAAAGGATCGCTGCCCAATAAGGGACTGGTGTTGGAAATGTGCGTCGTCTATAAAGGCAAATCCAGCGCATCAGGTGTTGTTTCAGGATTGCGTCAGTGTTCACATGCACGTGTCACCCAAACAAACGGATAAATAAGTGAGTAAATAGATACATAATTAAATTAATGACTGTGGCCATTGGGTTTGTGTAACAGCCTGAAACGTCTGTTTTTTGGTGCCAGAGTTTATGAAACTGGGGTGAGCGTTCCGGGGGGGGCGGGGGGGCGACCATGCACATGCTCGTCGCATGCACATCTGCAGCTGCTGCGGAGGTCATATGCACGGCAGCGTCTACGAGACAGTGAAAGCTATACCCCCCCCCCCCCTTCACCCCACCCCACAATAACCACCTCCCCAAAAGGGCCCCACTCTTGGATTGTCCTGGGATTTTTTGATTCCATCAGGGCCTTTGATAACCCCCGCCCAAACCATCCCACCCGCTCCAGCCCCCTCCCCAGCCCAACATTTCTGCCTGCCCCATTGGGTTTTATTCACCTGTCAATTGCGGTGTTTGGTGTGTTTTCCTTGAGGGTAAAATGATAGTAACGCATGATGACGCACAGCTTCAACCGTGTCCTGTTTAAATTATTATTATTACAGAGTCCCCGGCCCCCATGCTTCACTTTATTCAGGCCTGAGAATGAGGCGCCGAACGCCATAACCATGGCAACGTGATAGAGAATGGCAGAGACGCATGAAGAGGTGCGGAGGGAATGTAATGGAGCGGCCTCTAATACGTATCGCACAAATACAGAGCCACAGACACAGTGAGGCTGATGGTTGGGGGGTGGTAATGAACACATTGAAATATGAACGTGGTCACACCTGACATTGCGTTCCCTTTCTAACACATTGCAGGCATGGCAGGTGGCGTTCCGCTGTGCAATCCCAGGTTACCTGTGTGGCACATTAATGATTCGCACCGAACAGAAGGAACTCCCTTGTTAAATGCGTAACGCTGTGTTTTTCTCTCTTTAAATTTAAATAGTCTTTCTCTGCTCTTTTCCTGCCTCTGCTTTTCACCTGCTCGTTACCTGCCCTTGCTCTCTACCTGCTCCTGTTCTGTATCTGATGTTTACCTCCTGCTCTGGTTGCCTTTGGTATTTAAAGGATGTGACAGATGCTGTTACTCTGGCCCTGGCTTTTATGTGCTGCGTGGGACTGTGTTTGTGGAGCCGCATTCCAGCAGGTTTTATACGGGTGTATCTTGGAGGAAATGCATATTAGAATGGTATGTGTGTGTGTGTGTGTGTGTGTGGTGCAGCCTTGTGTGTGTGTGTGTGTGTGTGTATTTGTGGCGCAGCCTTGTGTGTGTGTGTGGTGCAGCCTGGTCTTGAACCCTGGTCATCTCTGTGCCGAATGTGTGTGTGAGTACCTCCTTTGGGAGAACCAGTCGCACAATGTTAGGGCACCTCCGGAGAACCAGTCTCACAGTGCAAGAAGCACCTCCTTAGGGAGAACCAGTCTTACGGTGCGAGAAGCACCTCCTTAGGGAGAACCAGTCTCACAGTGCAAGAAGCACCTCCTTAGGGAGAAACAGTCTCACAATGTGAGAAGCACCTCCTTAGGGAAAACCAGTCTCACAATGTGAGAAGCACCTCCTTAGGGAGAAACAGTCTCATAATGTGAGAAGCACCTCCTTAGGGAAAACCAGTCTTACGGTGCGAGAAGCACCTCCTTAGGGAGAACCAGTCTCACAATGTGAGAAGGACCTCTTTCAGCAGAACAGGCACCAGTCACTGCAGTTCTGTGTGGGGCCAAATTAATTATAAGTGGCAAGAAAAAGAAAATTCCGGTTTAATACACTGCCTGGCCAAAAAGAAAGTCGCCGTTGCACCCATCATGCATAGTGCCCACTGTACAAGCCTCTGGAGGCAGTGTTATGATCTGGGGTTGCTTCAATTGGTCAGGTCTATGCTCAGCAACGTTATGCAGCAATAAAATGAAGTCAGTTTCAGTACCTGAATGTACTGAATGACCAGGTTATCCCATCAATGGGCATATTCCAGGATGACAATGCCAAGATTCATCGGGCTCAAATTGTGAAAGAGTGGTGCATGAGGAATCATTTTCACACATGAATTGGCCACCAGAGTCCTGACCTTAACCCCATTGAAAGTCTTTGGATGTGCTGGAGAAGACTTTACGGAGTGGTTTGACTCTCCTGTCATCAATACAAGATCTCGGCCAAAAATTAATCCAACTCTGGATGGAAATAAATTCTGTGACGTTGCATAAGGTTGTCAAAACAATGCCATGAAGAATGCGCGCCGTAATCAAAGCTAAAGGCGGTCCAACGAAATATTAGAGTGTGCGTTTTTTTTTTGGCCAGGCAGTGTATATGGCTTTAAAAAGATGGTGTCTGGTCAGAATCTTAGTGCCACACAGGTAGCCACTTATGCGTTAGACTTTATTTTATC
Organism: Ilyophis sp. 1 JC-2022; assembly: GCA_022702515.1. NCBI lineage: Eukaryota > Metazoa > Chordata > Actinopteri > Anguilliformes > Synaphobranchidae > Ilyophis > Ilyophis sp. 1 JC-2022. Next base: position 3,833,000 of record CM040399.1, read on the forward strand.
CGCCCTTCGCTTGAGTAAGAGCTTGTAAAGTCTGTTTCCCAAAGCCTTTGTGCTTGATCGGGGGGGGGGCGGGGCGGGGAGGGGGGGGGAAAGGGCGCTTTTTATTTTCACCTCTAAATCCACAAACAATTTGAGTCCTAGAAACCAGATGATGTGAGCTTACTGTGTAATTCACTGCTTTAATTGATCAGTTCTGGGTAGAAATTTAAACCAGCAGACCCTGTGGCACTCCAGCACTGGGGCTAGCCACCGCTGCGCCAATTCAAAGCATTATTCGAATGATTACAGTCCATTTCTGCAAAATCTTAATGGTAATCTGCATATCGGAAAAAGTGCCTTGTTGCGTCACAATAGCAACGGACTAGATTTCAACCAGCATTGGGGAAAAATGTGCTTACACACCATTTCTGACTGTCTGCATTAAAATTGTCTGGATTCATCCAAAAATAGTGCTGGCAAGAATTATCGGCAAGTGGTCGAGAGTGCATACGTATAGATATGTTTTAAATAAGGACGTATATTGAGTGGAAAAAGAAACACACGCATTCTCTCTCCCCTCTGTTTTGCTAGGTCTCTCTCTCGCTTGCGCCCTCTCTCGCTCTCTCTCACTCGCTCGCTCGCTCGCACACGCACACGCGTGCGGTGACGCACAAACACTAAAACATTGTTTCCATGTGTAGTGACTCATGTGGCGCAGAGCCGCCGCCGTGCGTACCGCGCGGGAATAAACCGCACTGGCCAAAGAGAGCTGAAAATAAGAGCAGCAGGGATTAAAACAATATGGCTGCCCCGGCACTCAGGACCGGTTCTGTCCAAGTTCTCCTTTAACAAGTCTGAAATTACAAGATGCTTTGAGCGACATTGGCGCGCTACCACTCCCTGTAATTTCTCCTGGTGGCATTGTATATTGTTCATCTTTGTAAATCCACCCAAAACCACAGTGCATGAGGTCACCTCCAGTGGCCTGACAGCGTAATTATAACCCCAGTTTAAACGCCTCCCCCAGCACAGGGACACTGTTCTGCCAAACGCCCCTGCTCCCGTCCAAATTCACTTATCCTGGCAGCGGCTAAAATAACAATGTCCCCCACCGCAGCTGGAAATATTTACAGCCGTAAGAGATTACCAGCCTTCTGCGCGAGCGCAAGGAAAAGAACGGTTTGAAACTGCCCATTTTGTTTTTATTTGCTTGTTAAAACGTACGATTTTCTGATTCGGGGAAAAAAAGTGTTTCGGCGGCGATTTCCTTTGGCTATAAATGTTAATGCTGCAAAGAGAAAATGGAGGCGAGCGTCGGGCCGGGTCAGTGACGCACGCTTGTGGGAACCAGGAGGCCAACCATGTAAATATCAGAGTCCTGGGATGGAGGTAATCCCTCATTAGATTTTACAACCCACTATTATTTGGGATTTTGGGTCTAGCTACTGTATATAGAACTTCAAGATGTCTAATTGTGATGGACGAGCTTTTTGTTTGATGGTAGGACTAGAAACAGAATAAGAATGCACAGCATAGTAGCATGCTGGCATCTCAACTGCATACAGTACGCCAGCTGTGGAGTACACATACTGCATACAGTACGCCAGCTGTGGAGTACGCATACTGCATACAGTACGCCAGCTGTGGAGTACGCATACTGCATACAGTACGCCAGCTGTGATTTTAATGGAGATGCCACGTAATTGTATCCATGGGTACAGAGATGAGATCATTGACATCTGCTGGGGAGTCACAGGCTTTTATTCCAGCTCAAGGCCCAAGTCTGTAACTGGAGCCACCATTTTATTGAATTTTTTTGGACATCTCTACGAGGCCATGTTTGGCCTTGATGCAGTATACGCATTTGAAATTGAAGGGTGCGTCCCAATAGTCGAAAAATGCAACCTTTCCTCCTCCACTACCACTCCTCTACTCCGTGCCCCGGAAATGGATCTTTGTGTTTTATCTAATGTCGCTGATTACATCTTATTTACGTATTAATGGTTACATATTAATTAATGTCTCGACGCAAACCGCAATGTCAGGTACATTGTGTACTGTACATGCAAATACTTGTACTCGAAACGTTCACAATTTTGCAAACTTCAGGGTAAGAGAGGAGTGGTTGTGGGGGAGTGGAGGAAGGGGTGCGGGAGTGAAGAATATTGGGACGCAGCCGTAGACTGTTTATAACTCTGCTTACTTATGTGCTTGGAACTTCCTGGATTGACAAAATGTGAGACGCACTGTTCTTGTTTCTGATTGGTCGGACATGCCGTTATCATCATTGATTGGTCGGACATAGGCTGGACAGTTTTTGCTGAAAAGCGGTGATAACGGATGTGACCCTGAGATTCCCGCATCCAGTTCAGTTTTCCCAATTTGCGTCTCTGCTTTGCTGCTCTATTCCACGGTGAAACAAAAAGCCAAAGACATTATTCCTAATAAAAATGTTTTATATCTGGGCAGATATTTTAAATAATTAAAGAGACGTGCATCATTCACAATATAGCGTCTTTAAAGCCAATACAGCACCTTTGCATAAAAAAATCTTATTGCCGAAAGAGCCGTTCTTGCCTGCAACACTTTCCTGTTGCCATACACCTGCTTTCCTACAATTGGTCGATTGAAGCAGCTGACCAAAGAGCATCGCCCCCGAACTGTTGCAAACGTATCTCCGCTTTTCGAGTGATTGTTCGCCAGGCTTTTCTCTTTTTGGAGGAAGGGCTGAGCTCGCGAGGTTAGGTCGGACATGCTGTTATTTTCTGTGATTGGTCGGACATGCCGTTATTGTCTCCGATTGGTCGGACATGCCGTTATTGTCTCTGATTGGATGGCGGTGAGCCCAGGCAGAGGGCTGAGCTAGCGATGTAAAATGTTTGTCCACGTGTTTGTTCAATCTCCGTAATTTATGTTTCTTTATATTCCTCGTTAACTGTGAAAGCAGATGGTGTGTTATACTCCTCAGTTAGAAGCCACGTGTGTGTCTCTATGCTCTTAACCTCTCCCATTTGCACAGTCTGTGCACCTTCTTTCACACTTTTAATATCTCAGCAAAGATTCAGCAGCAAGTCAACACTGTATGCAGGCAGAATTCTGTTACAATAGACGGTGTACATTTTCACTTAGGTGAGTGGGAACCTACAAAGATATTTACAGTGTGTTTAAAAAAAAAAAAGGCTACAAGGTCCAGTTTTACTCGGTCTGGATTCCTCTTGCATGTTGTATGACTGCAGTGCCTCGCTGGTTAGGCTCATAACCCGACGGCACTATCAGATCACTGCAGTGTGAAAGTCCACCTGTAGTGTGTGTTTGCTAATTAACCAATAGTCAGTAATCTATAATATAACACTGGCTGAATCTGGGATGGGACTAATAATGAAATCAGCATCTGGGCGAGACGAGGCGCTGACGTGATGGAGAGGGACAGGGACAGGGGCACTATTAAATATCCATCACGCCACGCCACGCCACGCCACATCAGTCTTAATGCCATCGGAAACACACCACTACCCCGGCTCAACCCCTCTCCGTCCACAGTCATTAAGTAAGTCTTTCATTTCCAAGACAAATAAAAAATGGAAGATCGTTTAATCATAAATGCAAATGACCTGTCTCTTCGGATGACGTTTTTTTAGCGCACAACGCTGATGCTAATATAAGACTTTGTAATGCTGAGAGAGGGAAGGCAGTGTTTATGCTTTATTATCATTTTAATGCAGCAGAATGTATTTGGGGGTGATACCAGTTGTCTTCCACCCCCTTTATGAATGCGCGGGTACATGGGGGAGGGTAAAGGTGCTTACAGGGTGTTGAAAACAGGGACGAGACACGGAGGTGGACGGACAGTTTGGTGGATTTTTGCCTACCTTTGCAGACTCCATTTACCATCATTTTTGCATGCAAATTGCAAAAAAACAAATGCCGTCGTCCGTCGTTCACGGAAGATGATTACGGTACGAAGAAGGTACGCTTGTAGGCGAAATGACAGGTCCGTGCAGACACAAAAAAATGCCTGCTGTGCGGACTGCCTCGGCGGACGTCCGCTTAGTCCGCTATGATGTCATTTAGGTCCACGCCCTGCGGACGTCCATGCACATACTTTTTTTGGTGACAATGGCTGTTTTCTCAAACCGTATACTTCCATGCTCCGAGCACGCGTAGTGAGCGCGCATTGGGAGCACTCATTGGGAGCACGCATCCATGTGAGTCCAAACCGAAGTACGGTAGTGCGGAGTGCGGGAGTATGCGGTTTCAGACACAGCCTATGACATGGCCTTAACTGTCCCTATAATGTTGTTGGGACTGCTCAGGACCCCTGGAGGAATGCCCTCACATATGCCTGTACGCGGGGAAACTTCACAATTGGACTGTGATAAAATCCTGTTTTTTTAATTATTTTATTTTCCATTAGCTATGCAGGTTTGGACCTTAGTTTTTATAATAATTTTTGCAATTTCTCCTTCAAATGAAATGAATGTCTGCAAGCTATTACAGGGATGGGTTCATTAGATACTCACTTTTATCTTTTTAAGACACTGCTAACTAAGCCTCTTGTTTGATACAAATAATTTTATTTACTGATATTTGCTCGATACCAAAGGATACTTTTTTTTTTTTATTCAACATGATTTTTGCTGGATTGAATACAAGCATGAAAAAGTGTGTGTGTGTGTGTGTGTGTATGTGTGTGTGTGTATGTGTGTGTGTGTGTGTGTGTGTGTGTGTGTGTGTGTGTGTGTGTGTGTTTGTGTGTTTGTGTGTGTGTAAGTGTGTGTGTGTGTTTGTGTGTGTATGTGTGTGTGTGTGGCGCACCCTTGGGCTGATGTGCTGCAAGGCCACTTTTTCCACTCTCAGACTTGGCGCGACGCCGTTTCCCAAAAGCGCGCAGTGTGTTCAGGCGAGCCTACAGAAGTGAAGCGCTCTACGCTGTAAATGGCTCGCCGTGCGAAAAGCCTCATCAGATCAGACGAATAGATAACGGTGAGAAGGTGATGTACTCTCCGTCTTCAGCGCACGGGGGACGGGCGAGACACATTCCGGGGGCGAGGGGGGTTGACGACGCACTCCGGTGTGTCGGAGCTCGACACGAGTGTCAAAGCAGGCAACGCGCTCCGCGCTTCGTCTCCTCCTCATGTTTATGTAGGATCGACTGATTTCTTTTGATTCCGTGCCGAAGTTAGTGATTCGGCGCTGACGGGCCGCTGGCAGGCTTTCAGCATGATTCCGCGGGTTCAGTAATTACCGCTAGGATGGAGAGGGAAGGGTGGAAGGCCACAACGCAGAAAGAGAGAGCGAAAGAGAGCGAGCACAGCTCCGTTCTGCCCAATCACGTCGTTATTCTCTCCCGCCTGCGAGAAACTCTCCGTCTTTTCGTGCTATGTCCAAAAAGTTTTCTCTAAGCGTACGAAGCTGCAGACAGATGGGAGTGTGTGTAGCTTTGGTCGGCTGATGGAGACATTACTTATTCATACGGGCTTGGTAAATATAAACATCTTTAAAAGTATGTCCTTGGCAATGGGCTCATTGGGAATCAGCAGACGCCTTGTCAAGTCCCCACATTTCCTGTTTATTCAGCTGGGCTTGGAGTTTACTATTTATGAAAACACTTCTTTCATACCGTCCCCTGTTCTATAGGCATTTGTCTCACGAGTGCTCAATTTTCTGAAAACGATTTGGAGGTGGAGGGGAGGGGGGGGGTGGTGGTATGAACAAATCGGCCCATTTTGAAGGTGCGGCTTGATTTGCTCTTGGAAATCTTGGAGGATGTGAGTGTATTTTTCAGAACGATGTGCTTTTATGTGTCAGGCCAGTGTGTGGTCTCACTGTGCTTTCTTATTACCACTGCACTTCTGAAAATAGGAAAGTAAAGTATAAATATTAAATAAAACCCAGCGTCATGCATCCTCATAGGAAAAACAGAGACACAAATGGCTTTGCACCTGCTCCGCGCGAATGCCACGTGCGTGAAGCGCCTGCCATATGGATGTAGCGCTTATGCTGCGCTACGCGCAAATCGATAATGAAATCAAGCCACTTACTGGGGCGCCTCTCCGGTTTCAATTATGGGGGCCGGACGGCACTATCCATCAGTAGAGCCAAGCGCGGAGGATCTGGCTCCTCTCACCTGATCTGCCCGACCCGACATGGAGGTGCAGGGGGCGAGCAGAGCAGAACAGCCAGCAGGAGGTGCGCAGAGCAGAGCAGCCAGCAGGAGGTGCGCAGAGCAGCCAGCAGGAGGTGCGCAGAGCAGCCAGCAGGAGGTGAGCAGAGCAGCCAGCAGGAGGTGCGCAGAGCAGCCAGCAGGAGGTGCGCAGAGCAGCCAGCAGGAGGTGCGCAGAGCAGCCAGCAGGAGGTGCGCAGAGCAGAGCAGCCAGCAGGAGGTGCGCAGAGCAGAGCAGCCAGCAGGAGGCGCGCAGAGCAGAGCAGCCAGCAGGAGGTGCGCAGAGTAGAGCAGCCACCAGGAGACGCGCAGAGCAGAGCAGCCAGCAGGAGGTGCGCAGAGTAGAGCAGCCACCAGGAGACGCGCAGCTCGGGAGAGACAGATAAATGGCAGATGGTTCACAGAGCCATCGCACTCAATGACATATTCACTGGCTGCCTCTACAGCTCATTTGATAAGCTGCTCTCCGCACCATTCCTTTCTCTGAAAGATGAAAGCTGGCCAAGGATGTCATCTCCCTCAGACAGGGGGAGAATTCCATATTAACATAAAGTAAAATGTGTGCGGGGAAGGGGGGGGGGGGGGGCTCCTGATTCATTAACAGAATCTTGGCGGCCGATGCCGGCAGAGAAATGTGTCCCGCCTTTTTTCTTTCTTTCTCCAAGGGGGCTTTCAATTAGACATGCGTCATAATTAGACGGCGTGTCACAGCACTGGCACGGCCGGCGGATCTGTGTTCTGGGGCAGAGACCCGCACATTCATCAACCTAACCGACTGCTCTCGGGAACAACAGGAGCGTTGCCTCTCACTTCTCCTTCCTGTTGGGATTTCTCCCAGGCACGTGGTTTTGTGGCTGCGTCTCGGTGTCGATCGTCTCCAAGGCGATCGCCGTCCGCAGCAGTGCCCTGCGTTAGCGGTCTGTCTGCTAGCCGGTGACTGGTGCCTAAGCTTAAAAGGACAGGATGTGAACTCTCAGGCCAATATGTACATACGCTGAAGAAACTGGTTCTAACTTTTAAATTTCTCGATCAAAATGACATGTGTACACAGAGGCGTGTTGACACTGCTAGTATAACCTTTTAACTAAATTTCGAGAGTGTGCCCTTATTTTAGTGCTCCCATCTGTCTGAAGTGCTGGAGCTTAAGTCCTGGACCTGTGAATATCCGCTGAGGCAGTGCTTATTGTTTTTGGGCAGAATCGTTCCCTCTCAGGAGGACCCTGATTGGTTCTGGCCCAGCAGAAGGAGAGGGTGATACAGAGAAATGCAGCGAACTCAAACTACAGGGACACGACTCCCCTTCCCCCCGTTGGGACGGTTGGAGTCCCGCGCTCGGTGTGACAGGTACGTAGGGTTACCCCCCCATCCTCAAAGCCATGCCCACTTTCACGGCTGGGACTGAGCGTGTGCAGGCATTATCGCACTCTGCACCATAACTGTGGCTCTTGTTACCGTGGCACTTGTAGCCGTGGTGCTCGTTACTGTGGCACCTGTAGCCGTGGTGCTCGTTACTGTGGCTTTTGTAGCCGTGGTGCTCGTTACTGTGGCTCTTGTAACCGTGGTGCTCGTTACTGTGGCTCTTGTAGCCGTGGTGCTCGTTACTGTGGCTCTTGTAGCCGTGGTGCTCGTTACTGTGGCTCTTGTAACCGTGGTGCTCATTACTGTGGCTCTTGTAGCCGTGGTGCTCGTTACTGTGGCACCTGTAGCCGTGGTGCTCGTTACTGTGGCACTTGTAGCCGTGGTGCTCATTACCCTGGCACCTGTAGCCGTGGGGCTTGTTACCGTCGCACTTGTAACCATGGTGCTACAAGCCCGCTGCTGGAGAGTTGATGGGGAAGGAAGCTAATGTGAGTCACATTGTGCCAAATGCCTTCAACAGCCAGCACGTGGCAACGTTTCCCCTGACAGCCAATCAAAATACTGCCAGATGGTAAGAAAATCCTGTTCTACGTTCTTCTCTATCAGCAGTAGTTGATGGAGTTGGAGCCAACTTCAGGAGGCGAGCCTCCTTTTTATTCTTGTAAATGTAGTTTTTTTGTGTGTGTTTTGCATGTCGCTATTCGGAGATCCCGCAGCTTATTTGTCAGGATCTGAACCAGCTTGTCCTGTTTGGGGTTGTTTTTTTCATTATTATTTTTGATTTTGTTAGCGGCAGCTCTCTGCGGTCATCCCGTTTCCTCATGTATAATTTAGACTGGGTTTGGCGCGATGGCGGGGTGTCCAAAGCTCTGTGAAGATCTGAAATAGACGAGCAAAAGGAAAATGTCAGCGACTCACTTATAAAAGCCATCTAGCGGAAGGCTAGGCATGGCACCGTAACAGTCTAAATCAGAGCAAAGTATATTTAAATGATTTCTGCCTGATTTAAAGATGCGGTTTCTACTTGCTACTCGTGGAGCAGTTGAAAGCTCCCTCTGAGTAGCACTCTTTCACACCCAGCTTGTTCCTCTGAGTAGCACTCTTTCACACCCAGCTTGTTCTATGATCTTTCGTCTCAAAAACTCTGAGGGGGGAGAACCTATGGAGCTACGAAAAATCCAGTGAAATTGAATTAGCAATTAGCTTTTAACGGAGGGCCAATGACTTCTGTATGTTTGGTTACATATATGTACTGTATATGTCCATGGACATACAGTATATACAGTGTATTTATTATGTGTACAGCCTGCTGCATATCTGTAACTCTAGGAGCTGTCCAAGAGTTAATTCCAAAACTCTCAACATTACATGTAAAAAAAAAAAAAAAAAAGAAGTGCTCTGAAACTACTTAAAATACACATTTATCCTGGGAATCAACTTTAACCTTTTACAGGGAACCTTTTTCTTTTAATCTAATATGTTCCTTGGCAGGATTGTGTGTTGCTGGACTAGGAGGGTGTTGTGATGGTGTTCTAACCGTCAGAACATGACAACGCAGGTTCAGTGTGTCCAGATTTCTCAGGGTGCTTACAGTCCCCTCTGCCCTGTTACATCACCTTAATGCACAATTGAACTTTGGTTATTGTTTGTATTGACAGAATTCGCGTTCGTATACGTGCTAGAAGTGTCATTTTGAGACCGTTTCAGCTGCGCTATAGAAGTGAATGGAAAGTGACAAATACCCTATTCTGGATTATCACCCCAGGGGAGCACAGAGCAACTAACGAACATATTTCGCCAACATTTGGACTCATTTTATGGCCAGGTAACTACACAACCCAAAGTTCTACCAAAGTTGAATTTTGCTTTAATGCCTCGCGCTATCCCAGCATGCACCTCTGCAAGATAGCAAGTGGATCTGAGATCTGATTCGGCCAGCAGGAACTGTTTAATTATTGTTTTTATTTTTTTTTAAAGAAACCTGCTCACCATAAAGTTGTTCTCTAGAACTACCGGCCACTGACCCACAAATCTTTTTTTTTTTTCCTACTTCGTTACAAGCAGTTGACGGAGCGGCCGCTGTCAGAGTGGTTCTCTCCCCAGCCTACCCCGCTCCAGGTTTAGTGAAATTCCCGTGGAGTATAATAGACTGGAGCATTTGGACCAGCACATGATGACTGCTGCTGTAATTTCTCCAGTCTCAGGGTGGTGACGGTTTCCTTCTCTTTTTCGCTTTTTTTTTTTTTTGCCTGATGGCCATGTATAGCGAGCAATTTACATGGGAACATTAATGTAACTGTCATGTTCTATCCAGGTTCAGCGATGCGGAAAGGCTTTGAGACAGCGCGGCCCGTACCGTGGACGCTCTCAGCCGGGGAGATTGAGCCGCAATACAAAGTTAATGGAATTAAGTAAAGAATTCCTCCAATTTACAACAGCAAAAAATAAAAATAAAGGTGGGGGGTTGGGGCATTTAAATAAGCATTGGTTTGGAAATAAATGGCAGAATATGAGGCGCAGAAAGCTATTTGAAAATGTAATTTGTTTGTGCCGTTGATGCTGAGGGAAAGAGAGAGAGATAAGTCAGCTCTGTGAAATGCGCACCATACATCGTTCCCGCCTGCCACCTCAGCGTTTCAGCCGCCATAACTTCTCCGCAGCCTAACTGAGACTGATGAAATAATAGGCTCTGCTTTTAATTTGAAAGCATTTGTTTTTCAGGTTTTTCTTGTTTGTCGTTGTTGCTTCTGCGTTCGCCCTCTCCTGTGTTCGTTTTAGGAGGCGGAAAACCTGTAACAGGAAGTGCACGGCACTCAGAGGAAATGTATAGCGCAGTCCCCAGCACAGTCTTTAACACAGTCTCCAGTGTGGGCTCTAGCGTGGTCTGGCGACATCACTCTGCACTCTGCAGAAGGCTGTTTTGTGTTGTCTGCCAGGCTGTAAGTGGAAACAGATCTAGGGACCAGCTGATGAGCTGTGTGCCTGTGTCTATACCGGCGGTCTCTCAGGACGGCTTGTTGCTTCCATTCAGTTAAACAGTGGCGGCGTAGTACAAATACACTCTAACGGTAAAAGACATGAAATGGGCCAGGCTGTCGACCGGTCCAACACTTTGGGGACAGCTACTAGAGCAGAGGAGTGGATATCCACTTTAGAGCTGGGAATGAGGAAGTGGCGCCCGGACGACAGCCGGAGAGAACCTCATTCCGCGCTTGCAACCGCTTCTATATGTTCCTAACCTCAGACAGCGCTTATACGTTCCTAACCTCACACAGCTCTTATTCATTGCTAACCTCTAAACAGAACCTCTCCTTTCGGCAGAGAAGGTCAGGAAAGGGTTCTTTTGTACATTCCACCTCAGAGTTTTAAATGTAAACTTTCGCATTTTGAAACATTCAAGTTCTGCTGTTTGTTTCTGTCACAGAAGTTCTGCCTCTTTTTTCTCAGGTCTCATAAGTTGTTCATCATTGTGTTTTATAACGAATGGAGGTGAAAAGGACACCATGCTAATTTCAACATTAAAAGAAAAATGTGCTGCCTGTCAAACTGTGGCTTTGCAGCATAGACTCTGTGTTTGGCTGTGCACTGTGCAGCACAGACTCTGTGTTTGGCTGTGCACTGTGCAGCACAGACTCTGTGTTTGGCTGTGCACTGTGCAGCACAGACTCTGTGCTTGGCTGTGCACTGTGCAGCATAGACTCTGTGTTTGACTGTGTAGCACAGACTCTGTGTTTGACTGCGCGCTCTTCAGCATAGACTCTGTGTTTGGCTGTGTAGCACAGACTCTGTGTTTGGCTGCGCGCTCTTCAGCATAGACTCTGTGTTTGGCTGCGCGCTCTTCAGCATATAGACTGTGTTTGGCTGTGCGCTGTGCAGTATGTATGAGCTCTTTGTAAGTTATGGAGTGACACAGTTTTGCGGTACGGTGTATAGTCCTGGACCTCAGGAACACTATACAATTCCATTTGACGTTGTAATGCTCACTGTGTTTAATGATTCAGCTCAGAGGCTAACGTGGGATAGAGAAGTCATTGTGTCTGACAGGGAGGAAATGATTAAATTGCATATTTCAGAAGCACTGACAGGTTCTGAACCAGGTGACGTTATACAGCTGCTAACATTAGCTGCTATTTTGGCGTAACGTGAACCATATATGAGCTGCGTAATAGACATTATTAGGCCTGGTGTTCCTGCATTCAAAGCACAGTGTAATCTCACTGTGTCCTCCTTTAACAGAAAGTTTGTTTTAAAACGGAAGCCTTACACTCTCTCTGGAATGACTCGGGCATGCGAAATTGGTGCAATGATGGCCCCTCGATCAGAGCCGTTATTAGCCGGAGCGTCCGAAGAGGAGCTGAGGGAGGCTCTGGACACGGAGGCACAAATTCGCCGTGTGCTTCTTTAAGTACTGCAGCTGACGGGGGAGCCTCGGAAACGATTTCTGCGCGAATCCCCACGGACACGCGAGCGAAGAAAGGGAAGCGGGGACCCCGTGTCGTACATTAAATGTTCCGGGCCTTGTTTTCGGGGGTGGGGGGGGAGCGCATGCCGGCAGTAAATGGAATACATGCTGTGGTGGTCTTTTAGCGCTGATTAACTCTGAGCACACACAGCCCTGGGACTGGGGAGGGCGTGGCAGTAATGTTATTTGTGAGCGGTGGTCTGCTGTACAAACGGTTTGCATTTCCACACGTTCCATCTGGGGAGGGGGGTTAGATATGCTTCCATCTCTGCTGTGCAGTATGTGTTAAAAACATTTTTTTAATTCACTATTCATTTGTTCGATAACATAAAAACTGCTCTGCGTTTCTCTGCATTACTGCGCCTTTTCCTGGCTGCAACCTCAATGTCCATTTGAGTGGGATTCACACACACACACACACACACACACACACACACACACATATATACATACTATATATTATTGGAATTTCTCAAAGTTAAAAATATGAATGGTTCCTTTCTTTCTTTGAACATGTTTGTTTATTGAAAAATAGTTCTCTTGGTAATAACTCATCTATAGATGATTCTTTATGCTGTATTTTCACACGCACACTTGGTGATGTTCCAGCTCTCACATGTTATCCAGAGGAAGTTATTTTCCCCTGTCCTGAGTAAACGTGAATTAAAAACGAGCGTGTGCAGTGTTTTTGTCCATAAACAGTGTACACATTGTGTTAAAGGCCTCGCCGCAGTTAATTTGCCATTAATGATTCATTAACGCCCCCTCCTTAATAATTTATAATGATTTGCAGAGCCTGCATGGTCTTAATTACTTCCAATGATTTCAATTTGGATCACAGCCAGCCGTCAACGAATCCTTTACTGCCAGTCAGCGAGAGCTATTATAACGGCTTTGCCTTATGATGAATGGCTTAATTGTGTGCGTGAGGAGTGGACACTTATCCAGTGACAGAGAGCAAGCTTCCCTTTTCAGTGTCACTGCCTGGGAAGCATTCGCTGCGTTTGAGCGGTGACATCGGTCCAGTAACAGCGGTCGTCTATGGAAAGCCTGCATGGTGCCGAACAGGCATTGGGGCATGCTGCCTTTTCGAAGTGCGTGTTTCTGAGCACACGGGGGCGTGCTGAGAGCCCCTCCCCACCCTGGAATGATAGGTGTGCTAGCACTGCGATATGATGCATACGCGGGCCAATGGAACGATCAGGGAGAGAGACTGAGAGGGGCCTCTAATTTTCTAAGTTTCTGTCTGCTTGTAAAGGGAGAATGACGGTTATGTGAATGCAGTGTACTATCTCTGCTTGTGCAGTGAGAATGACCATCTGAATGCAGTGTACTATCTCTGCTTGTGCAGTGAGAATGACCATCATTTGAATGCAGTGTACTATCTCTGCTTGTGTAGTGAGAATGACCGTTATCTGAATGCAGTGTACTATCTCTGCTTGTGCAGTGAGAATGACCATCTGAATGCAGTGTACTATCTCTGCTTGTGTAGTGAGAATGACCATCTGAATGCAGTGTACTATCTCTGCTTGTGCCGTGAGAATGACCATCTGAATGCAGTGTACTATCTCTGCTTGTGTAGTGAGAATGACCATCTGAATGCAGTGTACTATCTCTGCTTGTGCCGTGAGAATGACCATCTGAATGCAGTGTACTATCTCTGCTTGTGTAGTGAGAATGACCATCTGAATGCAGTGTACTATCTCTGCTTGTGTAGTGAGAATGACCATCTGAATGCAGTGTACTATCTCTGCTTGTGCCGTGAGAATGACCATCTGAATGCAGTGTACTATCTCTGCTTGTGCAGTGAGAATGACCATCTGAATGCAGTGTACTATCTCTGCTTGTGTAGTGAGAATGACCATCTGAATGCAGTGTACTATCTCTGCTTGTGCCGTGAGAATGACCATCTGAATGCAGTGTACTATCTCTGCTTGTGTAGTGAGAATGACCATCTGAATGCAGTGTACTATCTCTGCTTGTGCCGTGAGAATGACCATCTGAATGCAGTGTACTATCTCTGCTTGTGTAGTGAGAATGACCATCTGAATGCAGTGTACTATCTCTGCTTGTGTAGTGAGAATGACCATCTGAATGCAGTGTACTATCTCTGCTTGTGCCGTGAGAATGACCATCTGAATGCAGTGTACTATCTCTGCTTGTGCAGTGAGAATGACCATCTGAATGCAGTGTACTATCTCTGCTTGTGCAGTGAGAATGACCATCATTTGAATGCAGTGTACTATCTCTGCTTGTGTAGTGAGAATGACCGTTATCTGAATGCAGTGTACTATCTCTGCTTGTGCAGTGAGAATGACCATCATTTGAATGCAGTGTACTATCTCTGCTTGTGTAGTGAGAATGACCATCTGAATGCAGTGTACTATCTCTGCTTGTGCCGTGAGAATGACCATCTGAATGCAGTGTACTATCTCTGCTTGTGCAGTGAGAATGACCATCTGAATGCAGTGTACTATCTCTGCTTGTGTAGTGAGAATGACCATCTGAATGCAGTGTACTATCTCTGCTTGTGCCGTGAGAATGACCATCTGAATGCAGTGTACTATCTCTGCTTGTGTAGTGAGAATGACCATCTGAATGTAGTGTACTATCTCTTCTTGTGCAGTGAGAATGACGGTTATGTGAATGCAGTGTACTATCTCTGCTTGTGCAGTGAGAATGACCATCTGAATGCAGTGTACTATCTCTGCTTGTGCAGTGAGAATGACCATCTGAATGCAGTGTACTATCTCTTCTTGTGCAGTGAGAATGACCATCATTTGAATGCAGTGTACTATCTCTGCTTGTGCAGTGAGAATGACCATCATCTGAATGCAGTGTTCTATCTCTTCTTGTGCAGTGAGAATGACCATCTGAATGCAGTGTACTATCTCTGCTTGTGCAGTGAGAATGACCATCTGAATGCAGTGTACTATCCTTGCTTGTGCAGTGAGAATGACCATCTGAATGCAGTGTACTATCTCTGCTTGTGTAGTGAGAATGACCGTTATCTGAATGCAGTGTACTATCTCTGCTTGTGCAGTGAGAATGACCATCTGAATGCAGTGTACAATCTCTGCTTGTGCAGTGAGAATGAGTCGTTTGAATGCAGTGTACTATCTTTGCTTGTGCAGTGAGAATGAGTCGTTTGAATGCAGTGTACTATCTTTGCTTGTGCAGTGAGAATGAGTCGTTTGAATGCAGTGTACAATCTCTGCTTGTGCAGTGAGAATGAGTCGTTTGAATGCAGTGTACTATCTTTGCTTGTGCAGTGAGAATGAGTCGTTTGAATGCAGTGTACAATCTCTGCTTGTGCAGTGAGAATGAGTCGTTTGAATGCAGTGTACAATCTCTGCTTGTGCAGTGAGAATGAGTCATTTGAATGCAGTGTACTATCTCTTCTTGTGCAGTGAGAATGAGTCGTTTGAATGCAGTGTGGAGCCACCCTTGGATTCAGCCGCACTCTTCACATCGAGTTCTGCAGTGTATCTATGTAAAAATATGTGGATCTGCAGGTGTTGGGTGGAACTTACCTGAACTTATTTAGATCTGTGTGTGTCTCAAACATTCTGAGAGCACAGCAGCCCACAAAAAACAGATTTACTGTGACCGTCCTACCTTGCCCCCCCCCTCCCCCACATGCACACACACCCATTAAAATCGAGCCTCAGATATGTCAACATATTGGACTGAATTTATTTTTTTAACAAATGTCAAAACAAATGCAGGTACACTGTGACAAGTGCTATGCCTTCAAGTAGTGCAGTGTTTCATTTGATAGGTGTGAATGTGGAAGTGCATAATATACAGAAACTTAGCACAGAAGTCTCCGCTCAACTCCAGCTCGTGTGAATATGTTGCCTGCGTGCGACCTGGAGCGGACGTTATGGGCACGTTCGCTGGTTATTTGTTGTCGCAGCGATATTAAGACGTGTTACAGGAGCGGGTCATCTTAACGTGGCTGATTAGCCCGTCGGCTTTCACACGCGCGATTGACTGAATCCACACAAAGCGCTTTTAACGAGGTGCCCCCGTTAGCATTAGCGCCTGATTGTTTGCGTGTCGCTTTTGATGCCGAGCCGCGCTTGCTGATCCCCACTCACTTGTCTCCCGTTACACCACTTTAATTGTCACTCTTGTCGCGCAGTTTCTCTCCCTATAGATAAGATTTATCACTTCAACGGTGTGAAACATCGCATGAGCTGCCATTCAACAGCTACAAAATCCCGGAGAAGTTTAGGAACAAATATTAGTAATGATGGAGGGGGAAAAAAGGATTTGTGCATTAAGATTATTTTGCAATTCTTTACAAAATGGCTGACTGAAGTGTAGACTGGGCGCGCGTGTATAGGGATGTATACACCGCTAATTACTGATTAGCATCGTAGCATAATGCCCTCCCAGTCATTCAGAAGTCTTATAATTTTCATCTGTGTTTAATAAGCATCTACAGATCCCATCTGTGCAGATCCTTCCCCTGCTTCGGCATTAATCTGGTTCCATGCCCCATTACCAACAGGGCACGCTTCAACCAGAGAGGAAAGAAAGAACGAAAGACTTTGCCGAGCTACCTCTCTTTTAAGTGCGGCGCTTTGAATGCATCATTTAAATTTAATTTTGTGTTTTAGGAGAGATTTTATTCAGAATTAGATATAATAAACAAAGCATGCTTCCCTGTGCATACCAATAAAGTGAGAACATGTCACATTCCTTCCCTGGCAGGCCTGACTTCAAAAGCATCGCCTTGCCAATGAATAAATAAATATGTGGAAGGTCTGATTATCCTGGTCCTTAGTGAGCGTCTCTTGAATATATGCATAGCAGGCATTGACGGATGGGCTAATTAACCATTTCTCTACAATGTAACAAAGTGGGGTCTCCTCCAGGCTGTTCCCAGCAGGTGACAATGACACTAATGTGTCACAAGAGTGTTTATAATGAAAATTGATCTTGAATGTGTGAAAAATACTGTTGATACCTCCCAATTTCAAAGTAGCAGGCATTTTTACCTTTAATTATGGAGTGATTTTGGCAGTCAGGAGAAGAAGGCAAGGCATAATCATTATGATATTACAATATTGTGTTTGATCAGCTTGGATAATATGCTATTTTATGCCACTTCTTTGACAAATCGACCCCCCCACCCAGTGCTTGTAATAATGTTTCTCTGCAATTTATTTTGCTGTTGATAAGCTAATGGCTAAATGCCAGTCTTATACAGGTAAAAATAATTAGCTGGGTAACCTCTGTACTAACAAAGGTGCCATATGTTAAGGAGGCCAACATTTTTACACAAAAAAATTAGATATAATTACACAGAACCGAAGCAAAGCAATACGTTGTGCTGCAGGCCAGTGAAGCCAAGTTTCCCACACAGGAGTTGGCAGAATGTTCCAGAGCGGTCCAGTGAAGGTGTTATTGACGTCTTGTTGGCTGACCGAGAGAGGCCTCCGATGTGACGCCTCACTGAATCTTCTCCAATGCTGGGAGAAATGAGACAGAGGCCATTATGCCCCCTGCAGGCCATGCGTGGGAACTGCAGTCTGGTTGCCGCGGACACATT
Organism: Ilyophis sp. 1 JC-2022; assembly: GCA_022702515.1. Taxonomy (NCBI): domain Eukaryota; kingdom Metazoa; phylum Chordata; class Actinopteri; order Anguilliformes; family Synaphobranchidae; genus Ilyophis; species Ilyophis sp. 1 JC-2022. Next base: position 3,850,526 of record CM040399.1, read on the forward strand.
GCGAGTCATCGCCGCTAAGCACCCTAACATTATCAGAGAGCATTGTGGGTAATTAGAGGTGACAGCCTCGCGGTGTGGGAAACCAGGTGCTGGTCTGATCGCGCTGTAGACGCGCAGGTTAGCACCAGCTCTCACTCGGCGGCTCTGCTGCAGGTAGAGCCGGCTGCAGATCATGGCCTGAGGATATTCTTCTTCTTTTTTTGGGCCGTTTGAAGCAGCCCAGCGGGATTCTCTGAAATTCCCAGTGTCACAGAAGGGGTTTGTTTTTCCCATTAACTCCTTGATACTGTCTGCATCACGAAAGCATTCACATGAAAAATAGATTCCGGGCTGATGTATTCCATATGCTGGAGCTTGCAAAGCCGAGCGTGCAGCAGGCATTGTCACCCAGTGATACACCTCCCGTCTGGCCCCCCACACTCACTTCATCTATAAAAAAAATACTGTCCCACTGAGAAGCGTTGCTTTTCTGTAAAAATCTTCTCAAATGCTGGGATAAACTGATGCATCTGTATTTAAAGAAAAAAAAAACTTGCAAAGATTTAAGTGCGTTTGTGTGTGTGTATATATGTATTATCAAATCATAGGTTTGATCATGTTTGATAATATGGTGTGAAATGCAGTACTGTGTAGTAATGTGTCCATAGGGTTAGGGTTAGGGTAACTAAAGAGGGCCTCTCTTCAGTCCAAGGCCGTGACCGAATACGATCCCTTCACCCCTTTGAGGGCACATATTTGAGTCAACTTCGTCAAAAAGCCTTTGAGTGGGCAAATTTTTTTCACAAATGGGGGCACTTAAAATCCCCGGATGAAACCCTTATTTTCTGGGTTTTGATGAGGGGAGTCAGGAGCACACTCATCCCACAATTTCAGGAAGTAAACCAGAAGTAAAAACTTCAACTTGTAGTACAAGATATAGGGCCTCTTGTATAAACATACGTGCATACGTAGAATAAAATGTGTACGCCACTTTCCCCACGTGCACATTTACGCAGAGTATGACTCATGCATACACACTTTTTTGAGACCGTGGGAATTGGCGACTCCGATGGTGAGAACTTGCATACATACAGTTGTGTTAAAAAAAAATAGTACAACATCAGTAACCTGATGAACCATTGTTATTAGTAGTAGTGATATTTCTGCATGGCAAATAATTTACTTGTAGATGTAGTAGTGTAATAGAAAAACAACAGACCCAACTGTCATGACATGCACGCTGCTTGTTCTGAGTAATTCACTAATTCATTGAAAGGGGCGTGTTCAAAATAATAGCAGTGTGGAGTTTAATTAGAGAATTCATTCATTCTGTGAAAAAACAGGTGTCATTAATTGTCCTTTATTGAGGAAGAAGGGAAGCAAATGTTTCACACATTGTTATAAAATATATTTCCTTCTGAATTGCTAAGTAAAATGGGCCGTTCCAAACATTGTTCGGCGGAACAACGTAATTGGATTAAAAAGTTGATTGGAAAGGGGAAAACGTATAAAGAAGTGCAGCAAATTTTAGGATGCTCAGCTAAAAAGATCTCAAATGCTTTAAAATGACAACAAAAACCCGAAACACGCGGAAGAAAACGAGCAACTACTGTTAAAACAGATCGAAGAACAGTCAGAATGGCAAAGATTCAGCCAATCATGACCTCCAGAAAGATCAAAGATGATCTAAAATTACCTGTAAGTGCTGTTACAGTCAGAATGCGTTTGATCGAAGCTAAGCTATTAGCAAGAGGCCCCCGTAAAGCACCATTGTTGAAAAAACAGCATGTGCAGAATCGGTGAAACACATCAATTGGCCCAAAGAGAAATGGCCTACCGTTCTGTGGACTGATGAGAGTAAAATTGTTCTTTTCGGGTCTAGTGGTAGTCAACAGTTCGTCAGACGACCCCCGGGTACTGAATTCAAGCCAAAGTACACTGTGAAGACAGTGAAGCATGGTGGCGCAAAAATCATGGTATGGGGACACTACGGTGTTGGGCCTATTTATCATATACCAGGGATCATGGATCAGTTTGAATACATCAAAATACTTGAAGAGATTATGTTGCCGTATGCCGAAGAGGAAATGCCCCTGAAATGGGTGTTTCAACAAGACAACGACCCCAAACACACGAGTAAGCGAGCAACATCTTGGTTCCAGACAAAAAGGATTGTGGTAATGGAGTGGCCAGCTCAATCCCCCGACCTCAACCCCATTGAAAACTTGTGGGGTGACATTAAAAATGCAGTTTCTGAAGCAAAACCCAAAAATTCACAGGAACTGTGGAATGTAGTTTGTTCATCCTGGGCTGAAATACCTGTTTCTAGGTGCCAGAAGTTAGTTGACTCGATGCAACGCAGATGCGCAGCAGTTATGCAAAAACAATGGTTATGCAACTAAATATTAGTTCAGTAATTTAAAGTGAAGTTAAATCTTGAAAAAGAAATTCAGTTTATACAGTAAGTGTTTTAGTTTGAAGACAAAAATGTCGACACTGCTATTTTTTTTTAACAGATTAATATTTATTTTCTTTGCTTCCTGTAAAAGAATAACGCAGACTTGATAAAATTTGTTGATGATTTGATTTGGAATTGAATGTGTAATGTTTCCACTACATTTGAAATATGGAACTAAAAGCTATTAAAAAGTATTTGCACTTTATTCACTTTATTCACGTATTTATTGTACATATGCACCGTTTATACATGAGGCCCATAGAGCGTTTATGCATGTCTGTGGTACAAGAGCGGGACACATTACAAACTACTGACTCACTAGCTTGGAAAGAGTTTTGCAGGATTTATTTTGCACACTGCAAAGTGAAGGGTGAGGGCAATACACAGGGGTTTGTGTGGACAGGGGACAGGGATCATATTCGGTCACAGCCTAAGTGTCCTCCTTTCACCAGGTGGACAATTTGAGCGACCAGAGAGTCTTTTTCACACCTGCAATAGTTATTGATGTGAGGAGATTTACAAAGTGCAGAGGCAGTAGGTCTTTAGGATGTGTAAGTGCTGAAACAGTGGCTAGTCTGTCTTTCTTCAGGAAAAATATAGCCAGACATGGTGTTTGTTGACTCCAAAACGACTTGAATCTTACCGTTTTAATCTCAGACATCCGCAGCACATTTGTCCGGACCCAGCTTTCATTAATTATCTTCAGTATATTTGGATATAACGTAAGCACCTAATAATTACAGTATTAATGACTGACGAGCTGCGTAGCTGCGTGTTTCTAATGTTAACATTGTTCACGGAGCGGCAGCTTATATTTTAATGGTTGCTAATCATTGTTGTAATTTAAGGATGAAATGCAGAGGTTTATTTTCTTGTGGAAAATGTTCTAAATTGAGGGAGAGGAGAGACAGACAGAGAAAGAGAAAGTGTAAGATGATGATGAGGAAGGCTGCCCTTGGTTGTGGGGGTGGTGCAGGGCTCATTTGAGGCTGGCCGCACTCTGAACCTGTTTTCCGTGCTCAGCGGCCCTCTCTGCCTGCTATAGGCTCCGTGGTTATCGCTCCTGGCGCTCCCCGTGGACTGGGCTCTTTCCACTAACAAAATGCAAAATACAAAATTAATAAAAACACCCTTTGAAACTGACAAATACGCCCAAGGCAAACTATCGGCCCGCCGGCTGCTTAAAATGGAATCCCCCCCCGCCCCTTTTTTTTTTCTCATTTTCCTCAGCTATGCTCACATTTTTAACCACCCAGTACGGAGCCTGCGTGTGTGCGTGTGCGTGTGTGCGCGCGTGCGCAAAGTTTCCTCCAACAAAAATTACATGTTCAATGGGTCCTGACGGATCATGGACCCCGTCTCCCCGGAGGTCATCTTGCTAATAAAATCAACATATTTGCTTTATCTCTTAACCCCGTTCCTTCTGCAGTCTATCCACGGCTCCACGCCACTGCTTAGCTCAGTTCTTTCTTTTGACAACCTGTCACAAATTTTTTTTAAAAGACCATTTTTTAAATACATGGGCATCTGCTGCAATGGCAATAAAATATTCAGAACTCAGATCACTCGGGGGATTCTAGAACCTTGTCAGAATTCCCTGGCGTTGTGTCAGAAGGTGTCCAGAAACAAAGAGATTGATCTGAAATGTTGTGATTGTTGCAGCTCGGAAAGCTAATCAAAGTGAAACCCGCTCGCGCAGCCGGCCCCATCGACGCGGCGGTAATTACGCGGCCCGCCTATGCAATCGAGTTAACGTGGGTTGCAGCGGGAGACGGCGACTGTCTCGACTCCACGCTGCCGTCTTATCAGCGCGGTAAAAATATTCCCTACGTCAGAGCGACCCTCCGAACGGAGATGTCGATGACACCTAAGCCACCGCCAGGCGCTAACTCGTGAAACATTCCCGAGCTTGGTGTGAGAAAACAAGGCCCACAGAGAGGCGTGTCATTTTGCTCATTTGCATAACAGTCAATAAACTGCACTCATTTCTAGTTCATAAATCATCACCTGTCCCCACAAAATTCCACATCTCTGAGTGAGTGTCATCGCTACTTCCTCTTACGGTCATTGAATACAGTATCTGGCAAATGTGTGGACTTTAGAAAATACAAATGACATGAATGTATTTCACTTTAATGTTTAAGGAATACATATTGCAATATTTGAAAGCAGCAATAATTTGGGGATGGGTGGTGTGTATATTGTAACCAAATATTTATGTCACTGTACAAAATGCATTGAATGGTATTGATTACTCAGGCAAAGAACCAGTAGTGATGTCAGTATTGATTACTCGAGCAAATAAGTAGTACATTACATTATAGGCATTTAGCAGACGCTCTTATCCAGAGCGACTTACACAGCATTTTTGCATTTATACATAGTATCCATTTACAGCTGGATATATACTGAAGCAATTCAGGTGAAGTACCTTGCTCAGGGGTACAACGGCAGTGTCCTACGTGGGACTCGAACCTGCGACCTTTCGGTTACAAACCCAGTTCCCTAACCACTGTACTACACTGTTGCCCTAGTAGCGATGTTTGTATTGATTACTCAAAGAACCAGTAGTGATGTTGATGTCCAATAGATGTCTATGTTAGACGTGCAATACACATCTAAAAATGGATCAAGTGTAAGTTTTCAATGTATATTTGTAGATGTCTATTAGACGTTCACGTTTAGATCCAATTTCGACCAATTTTTTCAGTGGCCATTTAGATGTTTAAATGTTTAATAGATGTCTATGTTAGAAGTCTAATGGAAGTCTAAAAATAGTTCAGAAGTGAAAATTCAATGTATATTTGTAATGTCTATTAGTCATTCAAATTTAGACCTAATTTCAAACTAATTTCCAATCTTTGCATGTAGTGTCAAATTCTTCAGGACAAGTTCCTACAATGTGTAAAGTCATTACAGAGGCTAATCACAACCCCTATTCAAGCTGCTTCAGAGAAAAGTAGTTAATCTTCACTACTAATTATTTTCTAATGGTTATACAGTCTGAACACTAATAGTACCAACACAGATTCTCTGATGAGCTTTTAACCCATTTACAGTTAACCAGGAAGACTGAACGATTACAAAATACACATTTTTACAACAATACAAACAATTAGGAAACAGTTGTTTGCGTCACACTGAGGTAGATTAACTTGGCAAAATAAACATATAAAAATATATAAACAAACAAACAAAAAAAGATACTGACAGCCTTGATCAATTGAACATGTGCACAAATATTTAAAACAATTGGGCACATTAAGGCCCTGACAGCCAGTGAACATGGGCATATAAACATAGCACATTTCAGAACAATTGAAACAAAATTGGGCTATGAACAATTTGGACACAAACTAGTACTTCTCAAAACCACCCCCCCCACTCCAGACCTTGCTGGGGCCTGCCTCAGGTGGTCTGCCATGGCTACTGTAAATCTGGAAATGGTAACTGAAATCATGTCGAGTTCTCCAAATTGTAAAATCTGGAAACAGCAACTGAAATCATGTTACAAACCAAATTGTAAAACTCCGTGTGGCTAGACCAATGAGGGAAGAGCTCGGAGCGAAGGTTTAAGCGTGATGTATTCCGCTATTGCTGTGGGAAAAGGGAAAAGTTATGAAACTTAAAAGTAATATTAATGTTCTTGCAACCGGGTTAGACTGCTCTTTAGATTCACAGGATCAGCTAATAAGGGACCACGAATCAAAGGTAATCGTACCACGTTACCTTCCGCTTTAAGTCTGGTCTACCCTGACCCCAGTGCATCCAAAAGACAGTGTGTGCATTACATTAAATCATCAGCCACCAACGCTGATTCTGTATTAGTTTATCTGACCATTATAATTTAGAATTTGGTATGTATAATTTCCACTTGATTTGCTAAAGGATTCCCATACTTTAAAGACGGTTCTCTGATCTGGATCCTGTCTGTTACCACCATGCATTACATGCTGCAGATATGTACACAACTCACAGCTGACTAGATATCTGCGGTTATCTCAGAGATTGCGGAAGAAGCCACTTCGTGAGGTATAGACTATGGTTAAGACTCAGGGACCGACAAAGGAACATTGACGACCACCGTTCTCAACATGCATAACCGCCAAGCGGAGGTGATCTGCTTTAAGACATAGTTCTATGGGTGCAATACTCCGTGATACATTAAGCTTAAATAGTCAACCTCCCTAGACCAGCTGAGGGGGTCACCATGACTTGAGGAAATTAATCAACCCAATACCGGTGAACAGAGATAGTACGTCAATTTTCAGAGAAACCACACAAATCCAGTTTAACTAATTTATTACCAGGCAGGTTATTTACTTAAATCATCAATACAAAGTTAGATTAAACAGCCAAAATTCAATATACAGTACAGAAGAAAAATACTTTGTCATACCTGGCAATTTGCTACAGACAATGACCTGAAATGGGATGTGCGGAAAGACTGACTACAGCTTCCCTGAGGGCTCTGTTTCCTCTGCTTATATGCCCAAATTCTGCGCTTGATCTGGCTGCAGATGGTCGTAAAACCGTACACTGGCCAGAAATAGATCAATTGCGCTTTTAGTCCCACCTTCTAGGGGGTTTCACAGAATGGAGGACATTCCACAACGGTAGTTTACTCCTGAGAGATGAAAATATACATTCCATCTATGTTGAACATTTAGGAAATGTAGGCCATTGCACCACCCACACCGAGACCATCACAATGATATTAAACATGAGTAGGTCTAGGTTTGTGTTGTCATGAGAATCCCATCTCTGAAGCAATCTGTACATTCATGTTTGTGTTGGGTGTGTACTATTTTAAGGAGCGGGATGGGGCCTGCACCAGTGACGTCAGGTGTTGACCCTGTCCATGTGCTTGTCTTTACGCGGTCCAAGCGTTTCTCCCATGATATTCTGGGACATCCTTTGACGTCATAAAACTCAGGCACTGAAGTTCTGGCATCACAGCCTCCCAGAGACGTCACAGGCTTCCCCCCATGGTGTCATGTTCAGCTGCTCTGGGATTTCTCAATTCCAGTCTTACATACGTTAATAGCCTTCTCTGTGGCCTTGGTGTCCCACTTTATGACTGCCTCTGCAACATTAGATAGATTAATTTATCCCAAGGCAAATTAGGAGATGCAATAGAATTACTGATAAACCAGTGTAATGAAAGGCTTTTACTGGACTAGCAATCACAAACTGCAGGTAATATAGCATGAGCAATCTTACCTTTCACTAATAAGCCTTTGTGGCCTTGAAGACACGCTTGCCCTTGGGACTGCTACCCCTCCTGTTGAACTTGGTCATAATCTTGTTTGTGAATAATCTGGGGAGAAAAACACATAGTCACTACAGTAGTTTCAAACTTCAGTAATGTTAGCCTGTCAACTTAATGGCTTATGGTGTAGACTACCTTACTGTAAAATGTCCATACTTGTCCAATAATTTGTTTGTAGTGTCTTTCCTGTCCTTTCCTCCTATTTTGGACAAGAGGAGGATCTGTGAAAAGAAAGTTAAACAATATCATCCCCTGAGCTAACAAAGGTACACATTAACAAAGGTTACCATCGCTCATATGGATCTTCTTGTCTATCCTGTGGTGCAGCAGCCTTTGGCTGCACGTTTACAGTTTCCTGTTGACAGGCCCAACTTGCTGCTAGCTCACCATCTTAGGAGAGCCTAATCAAGATAGGCCAGCTAACGTTAGGCAACATTATTCGCAATTCTGTGAACTAGCTAGCTAAGGCAAAACAAAATTAAGCCTAGAACGCTAGCTAGCATATCACATCTTTTTTTGGAAGACACATGCATGTGTCGGCTAGCTAGGGCTATGCGATATGTTTCTAATTGCATGCGCAATGCATCAAGGTGGCTGCACCATAATTATTCTGGCGTAAACACTGGGGCTGAATCCCAGGTAGAATCTCGTACCTTCAAGAGGACCCAAGATGGTGCTCTAACAACTCTCGACGCAGAGCTCCGATACCAAATTTGATGTTAAAAGAAGTGTCCAATAGATGTCTATGTTAGACGTCCAATACACGTCTAAAAATGGATCAAGTGTAAGTTTTCAACGTATATTTGTAATGTCTATTAGACGTTCACATTTAGACCTCATTTCCAATCTTTGCATGTAGTGTCAAATTCTTCAGGACAAGTTAACTTGGCAAAATAAAAATATATAAACAATCCAAAAGATAGACAGAGCCTTGAGCAATTGAACATGTGCACAAATATTTTAAACAGTTGGGCACATTAAGGCCCTGACAGCCAGTGAACACGTGTATATAAATATAGCACATTTCAGAACACTTGAAACAAAATTGGGCTATGAACAATTTGGACACAAACTAGTACATCTTAAGTCTTTAAAAGCAGTTCTAGCTCACCCAGAAAGCAGAAGGTGCACAAGAGCAAAACAAGTCTTCCGCAGGCTTGCTATGCTTCTCTATCTGTTCCTTTCTATTAAAAAGTGACGACATAAAAATGAAGGTGAGCTTCCTCCCAAAAATAGCCAATCTAAAACTTACAAAATAAGTAGCTGAAAAACAAAGTAACACCACAATAACAATTTAAACTATAAGCTTCAGCATGCAGGAAGCAAGCCAAAGAAAAAATGCTCAATGAGAGAAATGCCACTAGTATATATACTCCCCTGGTAATCAGGCACAGGTGTCTTCAATTGCCAATCACCACCCAGGTGAGCCAAATGAAACAAGTTAGACAATTAAAGGGCCACACTCGTAAAACAGCATAGGGACGTAACAATTACTCAGAACCAGTAGTGATGTTGCTATTGATTGTGACTGAAGTGCACGCAGACTTTTTTGCCTATCATAACAACTGGGGGTTAAAGTAGGCAGCCAACCTCAAGTCAAATTACTGGCCATTTGGCCAGTGGACGGTGCTTGAGGAAATCCCTGCTCTGGTTCCAAGGTGAGGCCTTACGGCATTCCATAGATTTCCCAGTTTGACTTTCACTGCTGGGTGAAAATCTGCTTCCTCCAGTCGAGTAAAAACCACGCCAATGCACTGCAAAATTCTCATGCGTTTTTGTCTGGTGAAGCTATTTGAAGGTGTTGATGGGGATGTTGGAGAGTAATTCTGTCTCCATTGGACCACACCACCTGTGCTGTGTTAGCCCACTGAGCTAAAGGCTACGCTCCCCAGCCAAGGGAACTAATTCTGCTTCTACTGCATCTCCAGAGCTCGTGTTAAATTCTGTAGCGGATGTTCACATGCTAACGTTTGAACTCTAGTATGCCTGCTATCACCTGATACCACTAGTCCAGAGCCCACCTTGATGATGTGATTTCAGGTTGTGGGTCCAGATCCTGGAAACTTGCCAGACTGGGGTCCTCTCTGTGTCACAGTCTGTCTGCTCCTCAGTGTGACTCAGTGTGACTCAGTGTGACTCAGTGTGACTCAGTGTGCGTGCGTGCGTGCGTGCGTGCGTGCGTGCGTGCGTGCGTGCGTGCGTGCGTGAGCGGGGCTGGGCTGGTGCAGGAGATTACCTGCTTGCCTGCACTCTTGCAAATCAGCAGAGGAACTTGCAGCAATAAGGATGAATACACAGACATTGGGTATTCTAAATTGGTAGAAAATAAAGATGGTATGCTTGGTAATATTGGCTCTTATTTTACACAGCTACCAGCCACTTAAGGGTTTGTATGTAAGAGAGTTGGAATTTGAATGGTTCTCCTTGGACGGATGAAGGCTACAGCTTGTACAAATCGGTCAGACATTTTTCACATGTCAGATTGAGCAGAACATGGAATGCCTTTAAAATTGTTCGCTTATTGCTGCAGGAACATGTGGATTCCAGAGATGCCTCTGTTGACCTTTGGCATGTTGGGGGAATACTGCATTATGGACGTTCATCTTTAAGATTTTTTGAGAAATGGGATATTGCCAACCAACAAACTCAAGGGTCTGAGATTCTTGTCCGGAGCGTCTCGTTGGCATTATTATTTTTATTTATTTTTTTACTTTTATTTAACCAGGGAAAGTCTCTTTGTAAGTTGCTTACAAAGACAACACAAAAGAGAAGACACCTTATAGCATTAAAAAAAGCAATCTAAAACTTGAATATCAATCAAATAATATATCTCATATTAAAAATGCATTTCCAGATCTACCCCTGCTAGATATGGCAAGTTTCTACTGTAAATGTCTCTCCAATTATGTCATGTATCAAATAGACACCACTGGGTGCATATTTTGAAATATGCAATATTTGAAACGATTATCCAGAAATGCTGATGGAGATAATGTTTTTATGATTTCTTTGTAACTTTGTAATGTGTACTTCTGGGTAACTATGCAAATGCAAGTGGGCTTAATATGAACATAATAAATAAACATAATTGAAAAATAATAATAATTATTATTTTATTTTTTTAAAGGACTCATGTGTATGGACTCTTAAAAGTCTTGCGACACAATTAAAATGTGGTGAATGGTTTTAGAGATTAGAGGTGAAATTTGACGCTATCAGCCGTGGTGTAGCCCGGGATCACTCCCAACTTCTCAGCCATAAATATGAATTTCACAATCGATTATGCAGATCAATACCTCATAAAAAACATTTTTCTGTGACTGGTCTTAATTTAGCATATGCTTTTAAGCGGTAATGCACATTAAATAATGGCCATTAAACTGACAGTGGCCAAGATTCTCCGTTTGTCAATCAGTTTTCCCACAAATCCAGCGTGACGCTCCCGTATCATGGTATGGCTGTGCCTGCTCCGTCCAATCCCTGCTCCGTCCAATCCCTGCTCCGTCCAATCCCAGCAGCCTCAGCAGAATGTTCCCCAGAGAGTTCAGCGCTTGGGCAAGGTGCAGGAAAACCACTCAGAGCAGCCCAATTGCAACCCCTCTGCCAGCTGCCCTTCTTCTGAAGAGCCTCAGAACGTCAGAAACAGGAAATTCGTTCAGCACGTGTTTGATCCATCAGCGGCAATGATAAATAATCCAGTTTTGGCAATATTGTGCGGGGGAAACACGTGTGTGTCAGGTCTGAGGGCAGAAGCCTATTAGTACCTCCGGGCCCAGCTGCAAAACCACAGGTTAGCTCTAACTCCTCTAACCGTGGTTTAACAGCGCTCTGCTGATGGGCGGGGCTGGTTTAACAGAGCTCTGCGGATGGGCGGGGCTGGTTTAACAGCGCTCTGCTGATGGGCGGGGCTGGTTTAACAGAGCTCTGCGGATGGGCGGGGCTGGTTTAACAGAGCTCTGCGGATGGGAGGGGCTGGTTTAACAGAGCTCTGCGGATGGGAGGGGCTGGTTTAACAGAGCTCTGCGGATGGGAGGGGCTGGTTTAACAGAGCTCTGCGGATGGGCGGGGCTGGTTTAAACAGAGCTCGGCGTATGGTAGGGGCTGGTTTAACAGAGCTCTGCGGATGGGCGGGGCTGGTTTAACAGAGCTCTGCGGATGGGCGGGGCTGGTTTAACAGAGCTCTGCGGATGGGAGGGGCTGGTTTAACAGAGCTCTGCGGATGGGCGGGGCTGGTTTAACAGAGCTCTGCGGATGGGAGGGGCTGGTTTAACAGAGCTCTGCGGATGGGCGGGGCTGGTTTAACAGAGCTCTGCGGATGGGCGGGGCTGGTTTAACAGAGCTTTGCGGATGGGCGGGGCTGGTTTAACAGAGCTCTGCGGATGGGAGGGGCTGGTTTAACAGAGCTCTGCGGATGGGCGGGGCTGGTTTAACAGAGCTCTGCGGATGGGAGGGGCTGGTTTAACAGAGCTCTGCGGATGGGCGGGGCTGGTTTAACAGAGCTCTGCGGATGGGAGGGGCTGGTTTAACAGAGCTCTGCGGATGGGAGGGGCTGGTTTAACAGAGCTCTGCTGATGGGCGGGGCTGGTTTAACAGAGCTCTGCTGATGGGAGGGGCTGGTTTAACAGAGCTCTGCGGATGGGAGGGGCTGGTTTAACAGAGCTCTGCGGATGGGAGGGGCTGGTTTAACAGAGCTCTGCGGATGGGCGGGGCTGGTTTAACAGAGCTCTGCGGATGGGAGGGGCTGGTTTAACAGAGCTCTGCGGATGGGAGGGGCTGGTTTAACAGAGCTCTGCGGATGGGCGGGGCTGGTTTAACAGAGCTCTGCGGATGGGCGGGGCTGGTTTAACAGAGCTCTGCGGATGGGCGGGGCTGGTTTAACAGAGCTCTGCGGATGGGCGGGGCTGGTTTAACAGCGCTCTGCGGATGGGAGGGGCTGGTTTAACAGCGCTCTGCGGATGGGAGGGGCTGGTTTAACAGCGCTCTGCTGATGGGCGGGGCTGGTTTAACAGCGCTCTGCGGATGGGAGGGGCTGGTTTAACAGCGCTCTGCGGATGGGAGGGGCTGGTTTAACAGCGCTCTGCTGATGGGCGGGGCTGGTTTAACAGAGCTCTGCGGATGGGCGGGGCTGGTTTAACAGAGCTCTGCGGATGGGAGGGGCTGGTTTAACAGAGCTCTGTGGATGCTGATCGCAGGGTTGGCGGTTCGATCCCCGGCTCCTCTTGTCCACATGTCGAAGTGTCCTTGGGCAAGACACTGAACCCCAAATTGCTCCCAATGAGCAGGCTAGCACCTTGCATGGCAGCTGCCGCCATTGGTGTGTGAATGTGTGTGTGAACGGGTGAGTGAGAGGCCATTGTAAAGCGCTTTGGATAAAGGCGCTATATAAGTGCAGTCCATTTACCATTTACCAATGATCAGTACAATGACAAGTGCAGAGAATAACATTATATCCAGCAGTCCAAGCCCTGAATTTGTTATTTTTTTAACATTTTTTATTTTATTTCCTGCGCTTGCCATTCACCGGCGATGCTCAAAGGGCTTCAGAAGCATCTGTTTATCTGCGTTACCATCTCCAAACCCAGGGATGCTACTCCCATATATCAGGCTTTTCAGGCATGCAAATGTTTAAGCAAGAACATCTTTGATGTGAGCGCTTTTACAGGGCTAATTATACTAGCTGAGTGAAAACAATAGAAAACACAGGCTGTGCGTGTTCGAACCCTCCCTCATGTGTACTCCAGAGCCCAAGGCATCAGCGATCAGCGATCCAACATCATAACAACAACAACAAACAATAATAATAATAATAATAATAACCCACAAGCCTTTACTCTAAATTAGCATCTGCAGCTTCCTGTGCTGCTTCGTGCATTGAGCCGTTGAGACGTCTGGGAGAGAAGCTGTGCTTTTCCACTGTCCTCCGTCATCTTATGAGCATAAAGAAAACTACAGATAATGCCAACAAACAAAAACTTTTGTTTTTTACCATTATTTGTAAGTGAAAGTTAAGGGCAAGTGTTAAATGGACCCGAGGTATAGTCTGAATATGGGTTAGACTAAACGTCATGCATGTTGTTCCTGCTTTGACCCTGTCTGCTTTGAAACTGTTTTTTTTTTTTTTAAGTTATAGTTTAGGGATTTTCTACTTTATTGGACAGCACAGTGTCGAGGGACAGGGAGAATAGTTGAGAGAGAGCTCACAATGGGCATGTGGAGACACCCCACTAACTCTGCGTCTATAAAGCGTAGGGAAGACACAAGCTTACAGGCCTACCAGTGTTTTCAGAATCCTGCACAGCTCACAGTTTCCAAAACTTGTACATTTCTGATATGAAGCGGTTTTTTGTGACACAAAAAATACGGAAGGGGCAGCTGAGCTTCAGCGTCTGTAGAATTAATTAACGCTGGAATTCAGCGGAGCTGAGCTACATCAATACCACATTAATACTGTTATCCAGGTCCTCTTTTCAAAGTAATGAGCACTTTATTTCCTTAGAGAGATCCACCATTTCCTTGGAGAGACCTCCCCTTCTCCTTAGAGAGACTCCCCATCCTGTTTGAGACCTCCCCATCTCTTTAAGGACCTCCAGTAGAACCTCATCTCAAGGCCTCATTACCGCCATAGCAAAGCTCAGATCCGGCGAGGTGTGGCACACAGGCCTTCATTTCGCCAAAATCAGTGAGCCGCACCGCAGGGCTGCAGAGGCTGCTTTCAGAAGGCCTCCAGAGCCATGCTGAATAAAGCATTAAGACACAGTGGAGGGAAGGCCTCCATAGCGTGCCATTCAACATCCCTCCTCTGGCTCCACATGATAATACTCCCACTTTGCACCTGGGGATTGCTCATCATTTATCGCTTCTGAGCTGCAGAGCGTGGTCTCCAGCGTGGTCTCTCTTGAGGGGCTGTTCCAGTGAGGAGGACTCCAGCGTGGTCTCTCTTGAGGGGCTGTTCCAGTGAGGAGGACTCCAGCGTGGTCTCTCCAGAGGGGCTGTTCCAGTGAGGAGGACTCCAGCGTGGTCTCTCTTGAGGGGCTGTTCCAGTGAGGAGGACTCCAGCGTGGTCTCTCTTGAGGGGCTGTTCCAGTGAGGAGGACTCCAGTGTGGTCTCTCCTGAGGGGCTGTTCCAGTGAGGAGGACTCCAGCGTGGTCTCTCTTGAGGGGCTGTTCCGGTGAGGAGGACTCCAGCATGGTCTCTCTTGAGGGGCTGTTCCGGTGAGGAGGACTCCAGCGTGGTCTCTCCTGAGGGGCTGTTCCAGTGAGGAGGACTCAGCTATAGCTATGAAGACAGGGTTTGAGCAACCAAGCAGTCATGAGAGGGAAAACAATCCTACCCACCTATCAAGAGCCAGCCCAGGAAGATTGGTTCACAGCTGTTGACAGGTGACAGTAAGGAAAGGATGCCACCCCATAATACTCTATGGCTACAGGCTTCTCTTGCCCTGTCACCAGACTACAACTGATTATAAGCCTGATCATAGAGGTGTTGATGATTGGTCTCAGATCCTTTTAATTATCCCATAGAGAGGATAACAGGTGATAACCCACTGATAACACGGGCAGATGCCCTGTATGTGTGTGTATATGCGTGTGTGTGTGAATGTATATGTGTGTATACGTGTGTGTGTGTATAGGTGTGTGTTTTAATGCGCTGCATTCCGCTCAGACACTCTCCTCCTCTCACCCTCTTCTCAGTGTGAGCATTTATTCATCAGCCTGCTGACGGCCCGCAGGGACCCCCGGAATGCTTTTGAGTTTTGACAGTAGAAAATTTTCATTACAGCACGTAATAAATCACCAAATCAGTTACACTAATAACACACTTTCTGCCCAAATTTTAATTAACAGCTGAAGGTCAGCTAAAAGTTTTTAATGAGATATTTTGAACTGAACCATTTTACAGTGGCTCGTTTGTTAATATGTCCCTGCTGTAGCCTGATTTGCCAGTAGAGCACGGTAACCACGTTGTAACCAAGGCTACGTTTAGTGCAAAAACTGCGAAAGAGTTGACGTGCTATTATCAGTCTGAGACACATAAGCACTCAACCAGACTTCACAAACAAAACTAACCCAAAACAAAGATGTTGATAAATCATTCAAATTGAAATGAAGGGAGCTGAAAAGGCATTTGGAGCGCGCGCTGCATACCTTCACTCCACGCTAAATTAGAGCTCGTCGCGTTACAATGCCGGTAAGTAAGACAGAACAGCGGCGTCGCTCCACGATCTGCCCATAATTTAAGCCTTTTCAGACGCATCCTTCTTTGATAAAAACTGAAGGAATCAAAGCCTGGGAAAAGAGAGGGGGGTGAAAATAAAAAAAAATAAAGTCATGCAAATGACTTTTGTCATTGCGCTCTGATTTTTATTTAAATCGTGAGTGATCATTCTTCCTTTTGTCACAGCTGTCATCTCTCATTAATGTGCATTACAAATTGCATGAAAGTGCACGAGGCCGCGTGTGATTAATTTATACAGCACTCCACACAGGAGTGAGCAGGAACAGCTGCAGCAGTCATACAGTTTATGGCTGCTAAGGGGAGCTTAATGGCTCCGGCCCTGCGCTGTAAATTAGATTGCAGCAATGTGGCGCTAGTTATATCTTGGAGTAATTATCTGACACTAGAAGCCAACTCTCCCTATTGGCTCAGAAAATAAAATGTTAAAAAAAAAAAACAGGTGGCGTCTCACTAGGTACTTGTTTTTGTTTACCTGCTTGAGAAACTCAAAAGAGCAGAATAATAAAATTCACTGAGTGATTAGCTTGTAAAAACTAAAAAGGTGATTCTGTTTTAACCTAATATCCTCAATATCTGAGAGATATCAGCTTTAATATTTTTTTATTCATTTATAAATATAATAATTATATAAATATATATGTATATATATTTATTGGTTAATCCAGTATGGGTAATTAAAAGCAGACTTGGTGAAATGCAGTTTATTCCCGTTTCTAAACAGGCTCAATCCTAAACTGGTCATAGAACAAAGAGAAGTGCATTTATTGCAGCGTGTTTGTGAATGTGATCATGGAAGGTTCTGTGGGTGCGGTGTGGTGATGCCGCGTGCTGTGCTGTGCTGTGGGCTGTGGTCATGATACAGGGGTCATGCAGGGTGCTGTGCTGTGCTGTACTGTGGGCTGTGCTGTGCTGTGGGCTGTGGTCATGATACAGAGGTCATGCAGGGTGCTGTGGGCTGTGGTCATGATACAGGGCTCATACAGGGTGCTGTGCTGTGCTGTGGGCTGTGGTCATGATACAGGGGTCATACAGGGTGCTGTGCTGGGCTGTGGGCTGTGGTCATGATACAGGGCTCATACAGGGTGCTGTGCTGTGCTGTGGGCTGTGGTCATGATACAGGGGTCATGCAGGGTGCTGTGCTGGGCTGTGCTGTGGGCTGTGGTCATGATGCAGAGGTCATACAGGGTGCTGTGCTGTGGGCTGTGGTCATGATACAGGGCTCATACAGGGTGCTGTGCTGTGGGCTGTGGTCATGATACAGGGGTCATACAGGGTGCTGTGCTGTGGGCTGTGGTCATGATACAGGGGTCATACAGGGTGCTGTGCTGTGCTGTGGGCTGTGGTCATGATACAGGGGTCATACAGGGTGCTGTGCTGGGCTGTGGGCTGTGGTCATGATGCAGAGGTCATACAGGGTGCTGTGCTGTGGGCTGTGGTCATGATACAGGGGTCATACAGGGTGCTGTGCTGTGCTGTGCGCTGTGGTCATGATACAGGGGTCATACAGGGTGCTGTGCTGTGCTGTGGGCTGTGGTCATGATACAGGGGTCATACAGGGTGCTGGGCTGTGGGCTGTGGTCATGATACAGGGCTCATACAGGGTGCTGTGCTGTGGGCTGTGGTCATGATACAGGGGTCATACAGGGTGCTGTGCTGTGGGCTGTGGTCATGATACAGGGGTCATACAGGGTGCTGTGCTGTGCTGTGCGCTGTGGTCATGATACAGAGGTCATACAGGGTGCTGTGCTGTGGGCTGTGGTCATGATACAGGGGTCATACAGGGTGCTGTGCTGTGGGCTGTGGTCATGATACAGGGGTCATACAGGGTGCTGTGCTGTGGGCTGTGGTCATGATACAGGGCTCATACAGGGTGCTGTGCTGTGGGCTGTGGTCATGATACAGGGCTCATACAGGGTGCTGTGCTGTGCTGTGGGCTGTGGTCATGATACAGGGCTCATACAGGGTGCTGTGCTGTGCTGTGGGCTGTGGTCATGATACAGGGGTCATACAGGGTGCTGTGCTGTGCTGTGGGCTGTGGTCATGATACAGGGCTCATAAATGGTGCTGTGGCTGTCCTTCCCATCCCACTCTCTCCTCTCCCCCTTTTATCCAATTTTAAACCCCTTCCCAATATCCCACCTTTACCACTTTTCAACAGCAGGGTTATTCAACTTCCAACCAGCCTGGGGACCAAATTCAGCACATTGTGGGCACACTCCTGGCCCTTTGATCATTAAGAATAAAAAGTAGCCTATTCTTTAGATGAATCACAAATAGTGACTCTGCCCACTTCATCCAGGTCTCCATCTGCCCACTGTAGACACATTCAAAACAGGGGCACATACAGTGCCCTCCACAATTATTGGCACCTCTGGTAAATATTAAAGAGTTAAAAGGGCTATTAAAAAAATTCATTTGGTGAATTAGCTTTATCTGACACTGAAAAAATGAGAAAAATCCAACCTTTAATAGAATAAAATATATTCTGAGAAAAAAATAATCTCATCAAGAAATAATTATTTTTAACAAAACCAGATGTGCCACAATTATTGGCACCCCTGCATTTAATACTTTGTACAACCTCCCTTTGCCAATAAAACAGCACTGAGTCTTCTCCCGCAACATCTAATAAGGTTTGAGAATACAGAGCAAGGAATCTGAGACCATTCCTCTTTACAGAATCTCTCCAGATCATCCAGAGTTCTAGGTCCTCTGTTGTGCACTCTCCTCTTCAGCTCAGCCCACAGGTTTTCAATGGGGTTTAGGTCAGGGGACTGAGATGGCCATGGCAGAAGCTTGATTTTGTGTTCAGTTAACCATTTTTGTGTTGATTTGGATGTAAGTTTTGGATCATTGTCCTGCTTGAAGATCCAACGACAACCCAATTAAAATTTTCTGGCAGAGGCAGCCAGATTCAGATAAAAAATGTCCTGGTATTTCATGGAGTTCATGATGCCATGTACCCTAACAAGGTTCCCAGGGCCTTTGAGGGGAAAACAGCCCCACAACATCACGGAACCTCCACCATACATAGCAGTGGGGATCAGGTTATTTTCGGTATAGACATCCTTCTTTTTACGCCAAATCCACCTTGAGTGTTGGTTGCCGAAAAGCTCAATTTTTGTTTCATCTGACCATAAAACATGGTTCCAGTCAAAGTTCCAGTAGCGTTTAGCAAACTCCAGGCACTTAACGTTTGTGGTGAAATGACAAGAAAGGCTTTTTTCTGGCATGCCTTACAAATAATTTGTTGGCATGGAGGTGACGTCTAATGGTAGTTTTGGAGACTTGATGACCCCAGGATGCTACTTTCCTCTGTAATTCTCCAACAGTGATTCTTGGGGATTCTTTTTGCCTCTCTTACCATCCTCCTCACTGTGCATGGGGGCAAAATAAACTTGAGTCCTCTTCCAGGCAAGTTTGTAACAGTTCCAATTGCTTTGAACTTTTAAAGTATTGCCCTTAACGGTAGATATGGTTAAGGGTGAAGACAGGTTTGTTTAAAATGAATTCTGTTATTTTTGTGTCTTATCCGCGGTAATGAAGTGGGAGAGTGGGAACATCAGTGAGGCCTGAACTGCCTGAACTCTGACCCCTTGATTGTGTATGCTGCTCCCTACGTTTGCAGAGAAGACTAAGCACTGATAATCAAAGTATGTTTACTGAAAAGGAAAGAAATATTCAATTTGTGATAAGGTTACATAGCAGTGGAAATATGTAACATATTAACTAGGCCGTTATTAGCTCAAGGCCATCTTCGGACACGGTGGCATAGTGGTTAGCACTGTTGCCTCACAGCAAGAAGGTCGTGGGTTCGAATCTCGGATGGGGCCTTTCTGTGTGGAGTTTGCATGTTCTCCCCGTGTTCGTGTGGGTTTACTCCGGGTACTCCGGTTTCCTCCCACACTCAAAGACATGCATGATAGGTGCACTCCTGCAGGTGCCCTTGACCAAGGCACTTGCCTCAGAACTGGAGTTGGTCCCCGGGCGCTGCACTGTGGCTGCCCACTGCTTCTAGGTAACTAGGATGGGTCAAATGCAGAAGAAAAATTACCCCACGGGGTTCAATAAAGTATATCTTATCTTATCTTATCTTATCTTGAGCCAGAATGGTTGCTATTGTCACTTTATGGACTGTCTTTGTGGAGCCTCTTCATCTCTGTTATAAAAAGAAAGTCAACCGACTTGGTGACCATAAAGGGAGTCATAAATGAATCATTATGGAAAATGATCCATAGGACTTGGAAGTTTGTTGCATCTGTAATTAAGGGGATGTGTATTGTATAAATCATCTGCTGTCCTGCAAGATCAAGACAGCTCCATCATATTCCTTGACAGAGGAGATGACAACTATTACAACTTACAACATTAGTTCACAATATAGCAGTAGCACAATTTTAATTCACAACAGGAAAACTAGATTGGAACGCTTAATTGAATTCACGCAGGTTGTTCTGGATTGTGGACACGTGTTACTTTATTGTCAAGTTGTGGCAGTACCGAACTGAACACAGCATATTGTTACATTATATTAGTGTTGCATCTGGACAGAGTGCTGATACACTGTTAAAATGAAGGGAAGTGCAGCAGTTGCCCCTGTCATTGCTAACATTTTAATCAATAATTAAAAATGTTCAAATATTGTTTTAATGATTTGTGAATATAAGGCTGACAAAGAACCAATATGCAAATATTATTACAAATTTAAGATAAGTCATGCATGGTTGTAGGTAGGACCTATTTTTCACACAAGATGGAGAAGGCAAAACAAACAGCTGCTGTAGCCATTTCCTTAATAAGTGAGACTCCGTAACCCTGCATAGCCACCGTCAATGGCGTGGCGCTGGCATTTGCCCATAGCGTAGGCTACATCAATGCATTTGCCCATAGCGTAGGCTACATCAATGCATTTGCCCATAGCGTAGGCTACATCAATGCATTTGCCCATAGCGTAGGCTACATCAATGCATTTGCCCATAGCGTAGGCTACATCAATGCATTTGCCCATAGCGTAGGCTACATCAATGCATTTGCCCGTAGCGTAGGCTACATCAATGCATTTGCCCGTAGCGTAGGCTACATCAATGCATTTGCCCATAGCGTAGGCTACATCAATGCATTTGCCCATAGCGTAGGCTACATCAATGCATTTGCCCATAGCGTAGGCTACATCAATGCATTTGCCCATAGCGTAGGCTACATCAATGCATTTGCCCATAGCGTAGGCTACATCAATGCATTTGCCCATAGCGTAGGCTACATCAATGCATTTGCCCCACAGTTATGATTGTTGTGGCCCCCAGTAGGTTACCTTTTACATTACATTACAGCCATTTAGCAGGAGTGACTTACATAACTTCTTATTACATTTATCCATTCCTATACAGCTGGATATATACTGAAGCAATTCAGGTTAAGTACCTTGCTCAAGGGTACAACGGCAGTGTCCTACTTGGGAATCGAACCTGCAACTTTTCGGTTACAAGTCCAGTTCCTTAACCATTATACTACACTGCCGCCTTGTGATATCAAGCCCAGTGATAGCTGTGCATCTCTGTGATATCAGGCCCAGAGATGGCTGTGCCGTGCTGTGATATCAAGCCCAGTGATAGCTGTGCATCTCTGTGATATCAGGCCCAGAGATAGCTGTGCAGTGCTGTGATATCAGGCCCAGAGATGGCTGTGCCGTGCTGTGATATCAGGCCCAGTAATAGCTGTGCAGTGCTGTGATATCAGGCCCAGAGATAGCTGTGCAGTGCTGTGATATCAGGCCCAGTGATAGCTGTGCAGTGCTGTGATATCAGGCCCAGTGATATTTCTATTAGCTGAGGTTATTTTTCCAATAGTCTTAGCCCTAGCTCACTCTTTGATACCACCAACCCCCACTCGGATATGAAAGAAGGGGAAAACTGCCACATTTATTTCAAAGTAATTATAATGTGTGAGAAGAGTCTGAGGTCTTTGTGCAGTGATGCTGAGAAACAAATGATAATTTATTTATAAGGAGGAAACAGGATTAAGAAAATAGCACACAGTGTTTCATTATTAATGGCATTCTTTAGGCAGTCTTCATTTATACACTTCTGTGCTTTTAACTGGGCTTGGAAATGTTTGTGTTGCCATTTTGTGCTGCTTGATTTGTCAGATAGATGGGACCCCGCTCCCCACCCATAGTGTCCCCACCCTGCTCCGCACACATACGCACACAGAAATGGCTGTTTCAGAGTGTGTGGCAGAGTGCTGTTTCAGAGTGTGTGGCAGAGTGCTGTTTCAGAGTGTGTGGCAGAGTGCTGTTTCAGAGAACAAGTTTTAAAATTCAATAAAATGAAAAAATTAATGTCATCTTAACCCCGACTTGATTGTTCGCATTAAATTCATATTAAATTCATATTAAATGGGCTTTATCATCCGAAATACCGGCATGGTCCTTGGAGTTCTCTGTTTTGAAGGATACCCGGACCATTTAAAAAAAATTAATGTGACATTGCAAACACGTGCAGAGAAGTTATGGCAATATGATGGAGTCGGAGCCAAGTGACCCTTCGGCAAAACCTCTTTCTCAGTGTTGAATTCCGGAATAACTGGAAGTGGGGCTGGGCGATATACCCTATCAACGATTGTCAATGATTGTTTAAAAAAAACATTCAATAGTGGTCTTTCAGGTTTATCGCTCAATGCTATCGGGAAGTAGCTATATTTTTTTATTTAATTGATTTAATTTATTTCAGTGAAAGGGTCTGCTGGGGTCCCCAACCCTGGTCCTGGAGAGCCACAGAGTCTGCTGGGGTCCCCAACCTTGGCCTTGGCGAGCCGCAGGGTCTGCCTGGATCCCCAACCCTGGTCCTGGAGAGCCGCAAAGAATCTTTGTGACAGTGACGGTAAAAAGCACTATACAAATTTAATTGAATCGAGTCGTCACGTAATCCAGTGGCGTTCACACAGGAATGTTCTCTTGTGTTGAAAAAAAGCATCTTCTTTTATTCTGGCATTCCCTTTAACATCTGTATTGTATTTTCATATAGTTTTCATTTTTTGAAAGAATGTGGGGGAGGTGGTGTGGCTGTGGGTGTAAACGATAAAGAACAGAAATGTGTCTCCCTGTGTGGAGCTGTAGCCCCTGGCCCAGTCTGCACGCAGAGCTCTTCTTAGCCAATCAGGCGCTCTGCTCAAAGCCGGGGAGAGGGGGAGTCATCAGGTCCCAAGCCAGGCTCTGGATCTCCTCTCCTGGATTGTGTAGTCACAAACTCTCCTGTCATCTCCACCTCCCCCCCGACTGGAACACCAACCCATAACCTTTCAGTTACAAACCTAGTTCCCAAAACACTGTGCTACACTTCTGCCACACACATGGGACCCATCACTACCGTAGGGCCCGTCGCTCCAATCAGCCAGTCACCTGCTTGCAATTGCATGTGCAAAAAGAATGGTGGCGAGGAAAGGGTTAACTGTAACTGCTTTTGTTCACCAAACAGGACGGCAGCTTTCTTTATGCCGGAATGACTCCGGATTAGAGGAAGAGTTTTAAAGGAAACTAATTAGCCAGCCTCTTTAGCCTGGGCACTAGCCTGATCAAATGCACTGTCACCGGGTACCTGATACAATGATCTGATATGATATTTTATTCCAAGGCAATTAAGCCTCCCCACCACAGGCCAGTGTGTATTGCCTCAAGCGCATGTCAAATTAAAGAGCAGCTTATGCCCCTTATATTTAATTATTGCATAACTGCTGGGCACAATGGAGGAACGTTGAGTGTAAAGAGGCCTGCTGTAGCGGTGAATATGTGTGTGCGCACACACACTGGCACACGCACACACACAGGCACGCACACGCACACACACACAGGCACGCACACACACACACAGGCATGCGCACACACACACAGGCACGCGCACACACACACAGGCATGCGCACACACACACAGGCACGCGCACACACACACAGGCATGCGCACACACACACAGGCACGCGCACACACACACAGGCATGCGCACACACACACAGGCACGCGCACACACACACAGGCACGCGCGCACACAGGCACTGGCACACGCACACAGGCACGCGCACACACACACAGGCATGCGCGCACACACACAGGCACGCACGCCCACACACAGGCACGCACGCCCACACACAGGCACGCGCACACACACAGGCACGCGCACACACACACAGGCACGCGCACACACACACAGGCACGCGCACACACACACAGGCATGCGCACACACACACAGGCACGCGCACACACACACAGGCACGCGCGCACACAGGCACTGGCACACGCACACAGGCACGCGCACACACACACAGGCACGCGCACACACACACAGGCACGCGCGCACACACACAGGCACGCGCGCACACACACAGGCACGCACGCCCACACAGGCACGCGCACACACACACAGGCACGCGCACACACACAGGCACACGTGCGCGCACACTGGCACACGCACACACACACAGGCACACGCACACACACACAGGCACGCGCGCACACACACTGGCACGCACACACACACACTGGCACACGCACACACACACAGGCACGCGCACACACACACAGGCACGCGCACACACACACAGGCACGCGCGCACACACAGATGAAATATGCATGTGTAAATGAGAGAAGAGTTTCCCAGGAGTGTGGACCCTGGGGCTTTGATTCAGTTGTATGTTCTTTTCCCCCTCATTGTCTCTGCACGGCTGTCATGAGAAAAGGGATTCTGGGACACAACAATCATGTTAAACATAATCGTACATCTCAAGCCGCCGAATCGTTATTGAAAGGAAACAAATATTACACACAAGAATAGCTACTTCTAATGAATCAGCCTTTGTTCACTTAAAGATCTGTTTAAAGTTTCAAAAGATCCCGTTGATGGGGGGGGGATCTATTATTTATTGTTCGTCTGAAAGTAATTGAAAATCAGATGGGCTAAAAGGGGTGTTCAGTTGTTAATTCTCTGTTAAATATATGTATGGGAACATGCTCTTTCTCTATTCGCAGCTCAAGCGGCTGTTTGTGTTTTGTGTTTTTTTTTGCAGATGTTGAGATGGATGGCGATTGTGAAGAATAACTTTAGAGTGCTGAAAACTTTTACTTTTCACCCCCCCCCTTTCTTTAGCTTTAACAGGTCGGGGCCCGGATTTGGTCTTCCCAAACTCTCTCTGCCGTTACCTTTGAGAAACACGCTTAACATTAAAATGACAAACTAAATTAAGCACAACGCCTTAATCCAGCAAGCCAAGTAGCATTTTTTTAATTTTTAATTTTTTTTAGGTTTTTAAAGTTGTGAAATCATGTTTTTTGTGATGGTGGTGCATTGCGTGATCTGCACCTGTTTTCAGCGTAGTTTAAAAGTTGTGGTTTGCGGATGGTGTAAAATAGTGCTGAGAAGTGTGGTTATTTGTTTACTTCAACAGTAAAGTTCAGTGTTCGCTGGGAATGGATCCTGTGCTGATGAGTGAATGAAGAACAGAGACTCATCCCAAGGGCACTGAGGCTGGAGTTCACCAGAGCCTGCTTTCAGTCTCATTCAACATTCATTCAAACACATTCTGTCACATTTTAAAAACATTCTGTCAGCTGAGGGTGATATACAAACTGTACACACACACACACACACACGCACACACACACACAGTCTCTCTGCAGGACTCCTTTGGGGCTCCAGTGGAATAATGATTCTCTCCTCTCTGTTTAGTGTGCATTGATCTCAGGGGGGCACATTGTAGGGCACATTTGGGATATAATCCCAGAAATGGCACAAAGCAGATCAGATGTGTAAATACACACTTATCTCTGCACACTGAATGGCACACATTCACAGCTGCTGTATCCACTGCTTATTTATAGTATAATTGTAAGCATGTGTTTTTAATACAAATTATGGTGACAATGTTCTGCAATAATCAAGGGTTTCATTCGGAAGGTAATTAATCTGTTTTTATAAACCCATGAAAGTTTCTACGCTCTTCCGTTTGTGATTAAGATGGTTGTTGCCTGAAGTACACAGAGATTTATGGCAGTATCAAATGTGATTCTGATTATAATTCCATGTATACTTTGATTGGGGTTTTCTTTTAAGACCTAAATAGTTTTTTTTAATTTTTTTTAATTTTCTGCTTCTGCTCAGTTAAAATATGCAGTGGTGGCCAAAGAGTTTAAATCTTCCCCTCGTCTTTTTATAAGAACAAAGCCCCATTTCTTCCAGTGTTGAAACTAGTTATACTCCCACACAAATTGTTGTTTGAACTAAATTTCTGAGTTTTGTTGAGTCCTGGTGATATTGCGTATCGGTGTGTGAATGTAAAACATGCTGCCACTTTTCCGGCTGATTGATCTAATTAGTAATTGGTTCGCTGTAATGTTAAAGCAGGTCTTATGTTTGTGTGTCTGGTGTGTTTCCTTCAAGTCTACTGTAAAGTGTTTTTGCACTATCTGTGGATAAACAGGTGCTGCAGTTTTGACATCAGTTCTTGTCATTTCATTGTGTGTGTGTGTGTGTGTGTGTGTGTGTGTGTGTGTGTGTGTGTGTGTGTGTTTAAGTAGCCTATGCAAGTAAGTATCAGTGTTTCTCCTAAGGCAGAGGCTCTCTATTGCAAGTGATTATTGATTTTTGAATTAATAGGTATTTTCTGTTATTTTTGCTGTTACAAAAAGTGGCCCCCCAGCCTTGCCTGGTCTGCGACTGGCCCCCAGCCCTGCTTGCAAGTGCCCCACTACACGCCCTCGCCCCACCCCCCCCCTGCAAGGGAGTGATAATTTAGCAGGAGGTAAGCTGCTGCTGCTGCCTGCTCATGCACAAAGACCTCATATCCACATGTTTAAGTCAGGACCCTGTCTACTTACCTTTAAGGGCCAATACTAACAAGCTGAGCTTTCATGTTGGAGAAAATCGGAAGAGCCAAGGGTGGTAGAGACGAGTTCTAAAGGAGCGCTGCAACGATGATTATTTTCACAATAGATTATTCAGTAGAGTAATTATTGGGATATTGGATTAGTCTGAGATTAAGAAACAGGGCCACTCTTTCAGTGCAAGTTTGTACAGTTTGACATTTGAAATAATGATCGTTCTTGACGCATACTTGAATTCACATACAATGTGTGTAATCAGGACTCGTAATCGGGCATTTAATTACATTTTCAGTCACTACATGTTTCTAAGTGAGCTTAAGGGCTACAAGTGCAGTTTGGACACTACAGCGATTTTATTCATGATGGCTGCTTGTCCCAACCTAGTGCGGGTGCATTGCACACTGTCCTCACGTTTTAGTATATAATGAGCTCGTTTAGATTAGAGAAGGAAGGATGAACAGAAATGAGAGGCAGTCACAGCAGCGCAAGCCTTGTAACTGTTATCGCTGAACGCTTTCAAACTGACGCTTCTTTTTCTCATCGCTGATGACGTACATTTAATTGAGATGAATGTGGTAAGGAGGGGTAGAGCGAGTTTCACTGCAAATTATCTTTTTAAGTTTGGAGTAATTATTGAAATAAAATTAATTATAATAGTCTCTTCTGTTTCAGACTGTTGGCTAACGTTAGTGAATGCTGCTGCTGAGTGGGAAAAAAAAGGTTTGGTTATGTTTGCGGTCATTGGCTAACGCTCACCTTGTTGAACATTGCACATGTTTCTCCCTCTTAAAAGCAGCAGGTAGATTTTTATAGGCCCACTCCAGCCTCTGATGCAGAGAGAAACCTGAGGAAGGGAGTTTATTGGACGAGGTTTTATTGTGGGGTGAGGGGGGGGGGGTCATGAATTATTTGGCATAAGGTAAAGAAAGCACATTCTAAATTCTCTTCAGAATCCAGAAAGACCCGTAAGCCAACAGGATAATACCCAATTAAACAGAAGTGAGTTTTGGCACTGGCTATGGCATTCCCCTTAAATCATTACTGTGGAGTGTTATGGCACACTCGTTATTACATTCCCTTTAAATCATTACTGTGGGGTGTTATGGCACACAGGTTATTACATTCCCTTTAAATCATTACTGTGGGGTGTTATGGCACACTCGTTATTACATTCCCTTTAAATCATTACTGTGGGGTGTTATGGCACACAGGTTATTACATTCCCTTTAAATCATTACTGTGGGGTGTTATGGCACACACGTTATTACATTCCCTTTAAATCATTACTGTGGGGTGTTATGGCACACACGTTATTACATTCCCTTTAAATCATTACTGTGGGGTGTTATGGCACACAGGTTATTACATTCCCTTTAAATCATTACTGTGGGGTGTTATGGCACACAGGTTATTACATTCCCTTTAAATCATTACTGTGGGGTGTTATGGCACACAGGTTATTACATTCCCTTTAAATCATTACTGTGGGGTGTTATGGCACACACGTTATTACATTCCCTTTAAATCATTACTGTGGGGTGTTATGGCACACTCGTTATTACATTCCCTTTAAATCATTACTGTGGGGTGTTATGGCACACAGGTTATTACATTCCCTTTAAATCATTACTGTGGGGTGTTATGGCACACAGGTTATTACATTCCCTTTAAATCATTACTGTGGGGTGTTATGGCACACAGGTTATTACATTCCCTTTAAATCATTACTGAGGGGTGTTATGGCACACAGGTTATTACATTCCCTTTAAATCATTACTGTGGGGTGTTATGGCACACACGTTATTACATTCCCTTTAAATCATTACTGTGGGGTGTTATGGCACACAGGTTATTACATTCCCTTTAAATCATTACTGTGGGGTGTTATGGCACACTCGTTATTACATTCCCTTTAAATCATTACTGTGGGGTGTTATGGCACACAGGTTATTACATTCCCTTTAAATCATTACTGTGGAGTGTTATGGCACACTCGTTATTACATTCCCTTTAAATCATTACTGTGGGGTGTTATGGCACACACGTTATTACATTCCCTTTAAATCATTACTGTGGGGTGTTATGGCACACAGGTTATTAGATTCCCTTTAAATCATTACTGTGGGGTGTTATGGGACACAGGTTATTACATTCCCTTTAAATCATTACTGTGGGGTGTTATGGCACACAGGTTATTACATTCCCTTTAAATCATTACTGTGGGGTGTTATGGCACACAGGTTATTACATTCCCTTTAAATCATTACTGTGGGGTGTTATGGCACACACGTTATTACATTCCCTTTAAATCATTACTGTGGGGTGTTATGGCACACACGTTATTACATTCCCTTTAAATCATTACTGTGGGGTGTTATGGCACACAGGTTATTACATTCCCTTTAAATCATTACTGTGGAGTGTTATGGCACACTCGTTATTACATTCCCTTTAAATCATTACTTTGAAGTTTTGAGGCATTGGGATGGAAATCTCACTGTCCAAGATGAAAATGGCTTCTTTATAGGGAAAATACAGGAAAAAATATTCTCAGTATTAGCTATTGTAATTATTGATTAGGCTAAATTAGGCTTCTGCCTGTGTCTTGGTTAATCCCACTTTTTTCTTCATTATTGGTCAGTAAATGTCACATGGACTGAATTGGCGCTGCATGGCATATTTAAACAGGTTGGAAAAGTGTTTTTTATTGGTTGAATACTAAGAGGTGAAGCTTTCTTTTTTTAACTGCTTTTTAGTTTACTTAGCACACACTAATTTAATCCTTAGGACAGCACAGAGACGGTTTACTTAGCACACACTAATTTAATCCTTAGGATAGCAGAGAGCCAGTTTACTTAGCACACACTGGTTTAATCCTTAGGACCACACAGAGACGGTTTACTGAGCACTCACTGATTTAATCCTTCGGATAACACAGAGACGGTTTACTGAGCACACACTGATTTAATCCTTCGGATAACACAGTGACGGTTTACTGAGCACACACTGATTTAATCCTTCGGATAACACAGAGACGGTTTACTGAGCACTCACTGATTTAATCCTTCGGATAACACAGTGACGGTTTACTGAGCACACACTGATTTAATCCTTCGGATAACACAGAGACGGTTTACTGAGCACACACTGATTTAATCCTTCGGATAACACAGTGACGGTTTACTGAGCACACACTGATTTAATCCTTAGGACAGCACAGAGACGGTTTACTGAGCACTCACTGATTTAATCCTTAGGATAACACAGAGACGGTTTACTGAGCACACACTGATTTAATCCTTCGGATAACACAGAGACGGTTTACTGAGCACACACTGATTTAATCCTTAGGACCGCACAGAGACGGTTTACTGAGCACTCACTGATTTAATCCTTCGGATAACACAGAGACGGTTTACTTGGCAATCACTGATTTAATCCTTAGGATAACACAGTGACGGTTTACTGAGCACACACTGATTTAATCCTTCGGATAACACAGAGACGGTTTACTGAGCACACACTGATTTAATCCTTAGGACCGCACAGAGACGGTTTACTGAGCACACACTGATTTAATCCTTAGGACCGCACAGAGACGGTTTACTGAGCACACACTGATTTAATCCTTCGGATAACACAGAGACGGTTTACTGAGCACACACTGATTTAATCCTTAGGACCGCACAGAGACGGTTTACTGAGCACTCACTGATTTAATCCTTCGGATAACACAGTGACTGTTTACTTAGCACACACTGATTTCATCATTAGGATAACACAGATTTTATCTTTATTCTCTTGTCTCTCTGCGGGGAGTGTGCAGCCCCTCCTGCGGTGGTTGTGTTCCTGTGTCCCAGCGCAGAAGGTGTACAGTGATTTAGGCAGCACCTGTGTAATAATTGCAGGAATGGGACACCGGCGGGAGGAGTCTCTTCCCTGTACCCCAGATGCCAGTATAACACAGATGCCACACTGTTGTTCCAAAACCACAATCGCTGCATATGGTAATTGCTACAAGAGTATCTTTTCTGGCCTGGTCCAGTTGGTCTGATAAAATACCTAAGTCAACTACAAACACTTCCCAGAATAGACGCCTGTCAAATCTCAACTGTATGAAACGGCAGCCGCATGAACAGAGCGCTCGTAGGTAAAGCCATTAGCGCTGAGGGCGAATCGTTCCACAGATGCACGTGGAGGGAGCTTGTGCCCAGGACATTTCCCTGGCTTTGTTGTCAGGGAAGAATTTTAATACAGGTGCACCGTGTTAAACTGAGAGTTACAGTGTCCCTCTGTAGTATTAAAGTATTTCTGAATAATCAAGTTATTTGATTATTATATAATATATAATAATACTGTATTTGATTACAGTATTTTATTGTTGCTGTCACATTGCTTTCCAACTGACATTCTCAAAGTGTTGCATGGTTCTCAGATTCAGTAATATAATTGAAGGAGAGTTTTGTAATTGAGCTCAATGTTGAAAGGGCATAGCTCAGGGGTTAATAAAGATTTTCTTTTGCCCTCAATGAACTGAGGGGACCGATGGGCTACTCTTTAATTTATCCTCCTTTCTGACAACCAATATTCCCAAATGCATATGTGTGTACAATTGTGGATTGTTTAATAAGGGCTGTTGTAGAATAAGATTTGTGGATTGTGTAGGCAGATTTTATTTTTTTTATTTTTTTCTCCCTCTTTGATTTAAGAAATAAATGATCTTACATGTCACGCATATCATTTGCATTTAGAAAATGTGTAGGATGTGTGGTCTTTAGGCGGATCTTTAGAGCTGGACTCAGTGTTGGACTGAACCCTAAAATCAGTGATTGGGGGTGCATCCTCACAGGGAGCAGGTCACACTTTCAGGGATAAGTAGGAAAGTGAGGACTGAGGCTTGTGTCCAACATTTTGGCGTATATAACTGTACTTGTTTATGTAGTTTTAGTCTGGAAAGGTTGCATATTTTAAAGTGGAATTATTGAGTTTTTCTGCACAGTGAGTTTGTTCTTTGCAGTTGTATAAGATATGAATTCAGCGTTTACTCGCACTAAAGGGGAGAGAGCTCAGGAAATGGAAACGCAGAGCTGGATTGCTTAATTGTAAATGTTATGAAGTTGTTTTGCAGGCCTAGAATTTCTGCAGAGTGTGGAATATGTTTTCTTTCCATTTTCTGCACAGTTGAGCTCAGATATTATTTATCCTCAGAGGTGGAAGGCCTGGAACATTACCACAGTTCTGCTTCAAAACCGAGTATTTTACACGCACGCACTCACACACTCGCACTCACACTCGCACACTCGCACGCACTCGCACACTCGCACGCACTCGCACACTCACACTCGCGCACTCGCACTTGCACACACTCACACTCGCACGCACTCACACTCGCACGCACTCACACTCGCACGCACTCGCACACGCGCACTCACACTCGCACGCACTCGCACACACTCACACTCGCACACACTCACACTCGCACGCACTCACACTCGCATGCACTCGCACACTCACACTCGCACGCACTCACTCTCGCACTCGCGCACTCACGCACGCACTCACTCTCGCACGCACTCACTCTCGCACGCACTCACTCTCGCACGCACTCACACTCGCACGCACTCACTCTCGCACACACTCACACTCGCATGCACTCGCGCACTCACACTCGCACGCACTCACACTCGCACGCACTCACTCTCGCACACTCACACTCGCACGCACTCGCGCACTCACACTCGCACGCACTCACTCTCGCACGCACTCGCGCACTCACACGCACTCACTCTCGCACGCACTCATACACTCACACTCGCGCCCTCACACTCGCACGCACTCGCACACTCACACTCGCGCACTCACACTCGCACGCACGCACTCTCGCACGCACTCGCGCACTCACACTCGCACGCACTCACTCTCGCACGCACTCACACTCGCGCACTCACACGCACTCGCACACTCACACTCGCGCACTCACACTCGCACGCACTCGCACGCACGCACTCGCGCACTCACACTCGCACGCACTCACTCTCGCACGCACTCACGCTCGCGCACTCGCACGCACTCGCACACTCACACTCGTGCACTCACACTCGCACGCACTCACTCTCGCACGCACTCGCACACTCACACTTGCACGCCCTCACGTTCAGCTCAGATATCATTTATCCTCAGAGGCGGAAGGCCTGGAACATTACCACTGTTCTGCTTCAGTATTTTGCACACGCGCACACATGCACACGCACATGCACACGCACAAGCACACGCACAAGCATTCAGGTGCACACACACATGCATATAGACATGCGCGCACACAGAAACACTCACAAAGGGATACATTCCTCTGAGAAAGAGGAGAGGGGATGTCTTTTTTTCCCCTTCACCTTCAAGATTGCATTTGTTTTCAGATGAGATTTTGGCTCCCCCATCTGGTCATTTATGGAATAGCAGGGTTCGATTTCAGTAAACTTGTTCAGAAACATTCAACGCTTTCCAACAAACATAATCTGTTCTTTATTTGAAAGGTTAAAACAGACATGTAGAAATTTTTTGTTAATTGCAGTATAATTGGCCTGCTTAAATATTTCCTTGTCATCTCTGTGTGGTATATTTGTCAATAATAAAAATAATTAGATGTCGACAAAATAATAAAAAATGAACACACACAAACTCTCGCACAGGCCTTTAGGAAGAGTCATCTGTGTGTGCAGCCAGACTGGGTCTCTCTGAGGTGTGGTTCACCATCAGTCGCCTGCTTAAAGCTCCGAGTCTCAAGGGTGCACAGAAGCTAAAATAAGAAGCAGTGATCTGCAATGCCATTAATGCTGACATCTCCCATCTCCTCTTCACCTACCCAGGCTTTTCACTGCTGCACTATTTCAATAGCGCTGATGTTCGTTTGAAAGATCCCGGCTCGTATTTAATATATTCATTGTTTTGATGCAGTTGTAAGTTAACTTACAAAGATAATGTTTTTTTTTTTCCTTCTTTCTAGTGTTTAGCTATACATCCTTTGAAATGTTTCTTCACAGCGTTTTGATAGTAATCCGATGCGGAATGCTTTTGGAGGCGGCAGGGGAATGCCAGGAGAAAGGAAAAGCCTGTCTTTCCAAAGGGCCTCTGTGTGATGTACAAATTCCCTGGTTACTGTTGCCGTGTTGTGACCCAGAACAAAAGGAGCCGGCTGCTTGTAAACAGGCTGTCGGGCTGCCTGAGAAAAGGGTCCGCTGTCTAAAGGGCTATCTGAACACCTTAATTTAAATCTCTCCACACCACAGCAGAATAGATCTGTTCCTGAAGGATGGGCATGTTGCACTCTGTCCGCTATTCAACATGAAGGGACTCCTTGTGCTGTTTTTCAATAGGATGGGATAAGGGCTTGTTGTGTGTCTGATGCGCAAAAAAAAAAAAAAAAAGATAGAAGATGGAATGTTATGCTTGTGCTTATATTGAAAGAACTGGTGATTTGACAGAATCAAGCGACCGCCGGCATTAAAGGCCGAGGCTTGGCTTGCTGCACAGCAAAGCAGAGGAACCGGTCTGGCCCTCACATCTCTGAGCATGGCAAGCAGCTGAAACTTTGTGAGGCGAGGGGTCATTTTGGGTAACAGAATAGTAGTTTAGTTATGGCCAACAAGAGTTATTTCTGAGTAATACAGGGGTTTTGGCTGAGGGTGAAGGAAAAGGGCACTGTGTGGGTGTGAATACGGCCAGTGTGGGGGCTTGGCACTTTTTATTTTTTATTTTGTGTTTGTCATGTTACTCATTCTTAGTCTAAGCAGTATCACAATCACTTTTAAAAAATGTCTTTGTTTTTTTGCCTAGCAGACTGACTCACTCAGGATGTGGAAATGAGCATGCTAGCTTTTTAATGTGAAGGTCCTTCTTTCAGCTCTTCCCAGTGCTTTCTGATTGGTGAATTGAAAGTTGCACAAATCAGATGACTGATTGTTTGTAAAGCTTATTTGGAATGGCTCAGGTAGTGCAGTGTTTAATATAGTCAGGATTGATATCGGCCATGCCAATTTCTCCATCAACGTCTAGTTCTGACACCGGTTTTAAAGAAGCTATTCTGGGTTCTGTATGTTTTATGGTCTTCTAACCCTGCCCTGGAATCAGGTAGATACGTGTATTTCCATAATATGTAGGTCGCACATGGATACAGCCAAGTGGCTGTTTCTTATTCTTCTCAGTCATAAATGCTGTTTTTTTTGGGGTTTTTTTCTTTCTTTCTGGTTAATTAGCAGTTTATAAAATAAAGGCGTGAAACGTTTGATATCTACAGTTCTCCCATAAGTACACATGTATCCGCCTTTGTCTCATTATGTGGAACAGAAGCGATTATGGTAGCAGCTTTGTTTGTTAAAAGACTGCATTGATGTTAATGCAAGGCCTTATCGTAGTAGTGTGTCATTAAATGTAATTAAAACTGGGAGGTTTCGCACTGTGGATTAAAAATGAACATAACAATACCAGCCCCTGCCCATTTGAGACCGTTTACCATAATAAAGGCGCTCAGTTGTGTAGCACAGTGTGCGCAGTAAGGCCTGTATATTCACATCAGATGTAAACTGAAAGTTTTCCAATTTTCTTTTAATAATTCATGTTGCTCTTCGTCTCCTGAGGTTTTCTGAGGCTAAATAAATCCCATTGTAATGTGCGTACGTCCTGCCCCTCCGTTGAGTCGAACTGAACACGCACATTAAAAGCAGCTTTGAAGATAATTAGTGAGCACGTTCTGCATTTTCACAGGTGCGTTTGATCAGCGATGTTGTGTATCGACACGGAAAGGAAGGCAGAGGTAGTCAGATCTGTCCGTTTCAGGATACGATTCTGGGCTCTTCTGGAAGTGTGGTAGTGCGTCCCATAACAAGGTTTACTTTACTGAAAAAGGAACGGAATTCCATGGCAGGGTGCAGATGTAAGGGCGTAGGCAACAGGACAGGGTCATAGCACGGTTATGAAGTCCTCCGCAGAGTACTTAAAATGTATAAACTAGACGGCACCTCCAGTAAGTACGCTCACTGTCTCTGTACATCACAGCACTCAAACAACGTTTATACCAGCCTGGTTTAGGAAGAATGAAGGCGAGAAAAATGAACCTTCCTTTCAAAAGTGACGGTGAAACGCATGCTTAAATGCATCTAATGGTCATAAATATTTCATATGATTGTGTGCATTTTCAAAGGTGACACTGAAGCGGAGCCCAATTAAGTGAGCTATGTGTAGCCAGATTGCAGATGCCAGAAGCATGGTTTATACACAGAGTAAATGCTAATATTTGAAAGTCAAATTAAAGTTGAAAAGGCTTGTAATAACAGTTAATTAACTCTTGTTTTGTTTTTCCCCCTCGACAAACTTGAACCGACTGAAACATCGTACAGCTTGTCTTTAACACGTAGGACCACAAAGATACATTTCAAAGCTTTGAGATGTGCCTTTGATGTGGGTATTCTCTGAAGATTAGATATTATTTTAAGATCCCTTTGTTTAAAAATAAATTTTTATTATCTCTGCATGAAGTGCACGGGAATTCCCCACATAACCAGCCATCGGTGCAATTAACATCTTCGATCGAGACCATATTCCTGATAATTAATACAGACTTTGTGTGTCCCTGATGATGGCTTGAAGCGCTTGATTCTCTCATAGCAGCCGTTTCACCCCTAATGAAAATGCAATGCAGAAGCATAGTGAACAGGACTCGGCTGTCATTGTAATAAAGACTTTGAAACAACACCAAGCCCCGCTCGACTCACGCGCACCGCGCTCGTGTTGTGCACATCAAACCAATTAAGAATGGGGATGAATTTAACACCCGCGTGTATTCAGAGAGCTTGACTTGACTGAGCTGTAAACAAGTGTTTCTGATGAGATTATCATTAAGTCTGTGTTGGTGGAGTGCTACCGACTGCAGCTATTGATTGCAGAGACATCGCAGAGAAAATAGGATTTTATATAACAAAATGAAAAAGAGGAAAAGAGGATTACATCGCTTTTTAAAAATAAATGAATAAATAAAACAAAGCGCTTTGAAACATAATTTAACTGTTTTGGTGGGAAGCTTACACCTTGTTAGCCAGTAAATTACTGGTCACTAAAAATATTAATTATACATTTATACTCTATGTGAATATGTATTACATTGTTTGCTTCACATCAAGTTTACGTTTTTCTCTTCTCAAAAATAAAATATAGATAATTGAATTTAAAAGACGCCACGGAGACACTCTTCTGTAGAACGTGGGCTTCCTTCTGTGCATGTAGAACGTGTGCTTCTCCTGTGCATGTAGAACGTGTGCTTCTCCCTGTGCATGTAGAACGTGTGCTTCTCCTGTGCATGTAGAACGTGTGCTTCTCCTGTGCATGTAGAACGTGTGCTTCTCCTGTGCATGTAGAACGTGTGCTTCTCCCTGTGCATGTAGAATGTGTTCTTCTCCCCGTGCATGTAGAACGTGTGCTTCTTCCTGTGCATGTAGAATGTGTGCCACTCCCCGTGCATGTAGAACGTGTTCTTCTCCCTGTGCATGTAGAACGTGTGCTTCTCCCCGTGCATGTAGAACGTGTGCTTCTTCCTGTGCATGTAGAACGTGTGCGTCTCTCTGTGCATGTAGAACGTGTGCTTCTCCTGTGCATGTAGAACGTGTGCTTCTCCCTGTGCATGTAGAATGTGTGCTTCTCCTGTGCATGTAGAACGTGTGCTTCTCCCTGTGCATGTAGAACGTGTGCTTCTCCCTGTGCATGTAGAACGTGTGCCACTCCCCGTGCATGTAGAACGTGTTCTTCTCCCTGTGCATGTAGAACGTGTGCGTCTCTCTGTGCATGTAGAACGTGTGCTTCTCCTGTGCATGTAGAACGTGTGCTTCTTCCTGTGCATGTAGAACGTGTGCTTCTTCCTGTGCATGTAGAACGTGTGCTTCTCCCTGTGCATGCAGAACGTGTGCTTCTTCCTGTGCATGTAGAACGTGTGCTTCTCCCTGTGCATGTAGAACGTGTGCTTCTCCTGTGCATGTAGAACATGTGCGTCTCTCTGTGCATGTAGAATGTGTTCTTCTCCTGTGCATGTAGAACGTGTGCTTCTCCTGGCTATGCTAAACTGGTCTCTGCATATGATTCTTCTTGGATCAGGACCACAGAACAGTATGCCCATCCCGTGCTCTGCGCTCAAACGGACCCAAAAGGGCACAGGACACCACCCTCAGGAGTACAGCTATTACAGCTAAGTACAACTAAGTGCTAGTGTATTGATAGCCATTATTAGTCTTTATTGATCCCCATAAGAGGCTATAATGATGTAGCTAGCAGAAAGCAATAGCATTAACCCATACAAAATTGATTTCTAACGTTAGGCTACTTGTCCAATCGAATGGTAAAAGTTAAATCGTTCGATTGTGGTCAGTGGCACCGAAAATGTCTGTCACACCCTCGATAAACGGCAAAAGTCCCAGTAGGAGATGGAATAAAATCTTTAAAAGTTATATATTTTCTGAATCGTCATCGATTTCCCTTAGCCACTGTCGATGAGGCCGTGGGATCTGGGCATACAGTTGCTATGTAAATTACGTCAGAAGTATTCAGCATTGATATTTGCTAATTAATCATTACGGCACGCTCGTCATACTAAATGTGATTGGAGCCTGACATCATGTCAATATTCAAAATCCATTTAAACCTTTCACCAATAAGCTGGGACCTTTACGTTATAAGGCGGGATATACCGAGTGAGCAGCGAAAATATTGACCTGACAGCAAGGGGCCAAGACTGGGCTTTCGTTTTGAAGCTCACTTCCTGGTTGGGCTGGGAGTCGCCATTGTGCCGTTGCTCACTAGCGCCACTGCGGTTGGCTCCAGTATAGGTCTTTCACCGTGTAAGTCAATGGCAGCAATGTGGTCAAATACTCAGTCGATACATTTTTCTCACAAAAAATGTAATTGCAATAGGTGCCTGTTCTTCATCTAATGCCTGTGCATGTGCTGATTTTTAAAAATATTGTGCCGTTTGGACAGGGTATTAACATTTGTTCAGGACGAATCGGAGGGACAGGTTAAGTCCTGGGTTAGTTAGCCAGAGCTGCTCCAACTAGAAGTTAACCTAACCGGACAATTCTACACCTGGATACTTTTTTTTCGGTTCCAAAAATTGAGAAAATGTGAGGGGAATAGATTCAAAGTGTTATCGGTATGTTTGTACCGACTCAATACGGGGATGTTTAAAATAAAACCAATCATTTATCGGAAAAGAATACAGAGTCTGCGTTTGTAAATGTTTGCGATTAGGTTACAGGATGCAGAAGCTACTACGCTTTAGCTAGCGTGTGAACCCACGAACCAACTTTATCTGGAACAGTTTTCATAACGGGGTTTAAAATTTAGCAGAAAACCGTGACAGACTGCTCTGTCACAGTCGAGTTAATTAGCGGTTAGCTAAAAGGACGGTGGTGGTTTCCTCATTTAAGACTATGTTCTCCATCTCCATTTCTAGCTGCACTAGGGATATTTATAATAAAACTGGTCCTGTCAAAATAACATATGTGATTGATTGACCGTCAATATAGTTGATGGCAATAGCATTACCCATATGTTCGTCTGTATGTGGTGATGCAATGCGTCAAGCTTGGCACCGAGCTCAGCTGGTAGGCTATATGCTATCTACCTAATAAAATTAGCTGATTTAGCTAGCTGAATATAAATTGAAGATAACTGAATGAACGTTAATTATGTGACGAATATCACACATTCAATGCGAATAAATGACACAGTAAAATCGAGGATGAAAATTAAATGTTATATTATAAAACATTAGCAACTTAAAGAAGTTTCATTTTGCACAACGGTGGGTTTGGTCAGGTCATGGGCTTCTCCACCCCGAACTGTCAATCATCTGTGCCTGGACCATGAAGACCATATGCGGTTGACCCTGCTCCAAACAACGTCGCTTCAGCTCCATGGAGTAGACGCAGTTTGTACAAACGGGCGGCGATAAAGACATCCGGAGCTTCAAAACGGTTTTTACGAGGCCATGGGAAGGCAATGGCTGACATCACAGTGGCTTTGTCCATATGTATATACAGTCTATGCCTGACAGTCTTTCAGAATTCTGACAGTTGATCAAGTCAACTGAAATAATGACCGCGAGACACTGAATAGAACAGAATGCTGGCTGTGCTGATCTGTTTTCAGTGCCGTCAGAGTCCGACTCTTATCATTGATCGAATGTTGGGAAAATGTGAGTTTAAAAAACAGTCCGTATATCGCATTAAAATTACATATAAGTACAGTTATTGTTCGTAATACGTTTATTTAAGATTAAACTGACATTTTAAGCACAATAGTTTATGTTGATTTCCCAAAATACATTTTTAGTGAAGATGAAAATGATGACTAGAAGTTGAGTTGATTCAGTAGATTCACATGATTTGAGTCGAGTGATTCACATGTTCTGTTATTTTAGTTATTTTTGGCATAGGTTTATTTTATGAATAATTTAATTTAAAACCAATACACAGGCTAGATAAGACATTAAAAACATGTTCCCCTTTAAAATAATCTTGTTTATTTTCATTGAATAAGATTGCATTTATGTTTCTAGTAAAACAATACATTAACCATCATTGTGGCATGTCTTGATAAACCTTACACTGAAGGTGTCAATAAATAAATAATAATAAATAAAGTCTAATGATTCTTAATGACAAAAGTTCTGATCAGTCAGGAATAGGCATGGTTTGAAATATGAATAGCTATTTACAGACTGTGTGGGCTAAAATGCACAAGAAGCCTAATTCTCCTTTGCAATTATGTTTACAATCCGGTAGGCAAACTCATTAAGATATGCAATAATTAAGCTCAGTGTATATGATGGAATAGTGGCATTAGAATGTGCCAGAGGTCACCAAATCTGGACTTTTACAGCCAAAAATTTTACTGGCTACTTTTTCCCACTGGCTGGCTAGTCCATAGTCTTGTGGAAAGCCCTGGGGTGCTAAGGACTGATGGTGTAGAATACTGTCCAAGTATTTCCAATGTGAACTATCAGTCATATAGAAAGTTTCATGAAAGCAAACTTTGGTCAGAGTGACTTAAGTAACTTCTTTTCAGCTTGTCGTATTAACCAATATATGCTCTGGCCACACTTTATATTTTGCATTCATAGAAGGAATTAATTGTAATTTAAATGCATTAGATATGAATTCAGCACCCTCACTAAGCACATCTGTTTGATTAAATCACACGAATATATTCATGCTCTGCAAAATACATTGAATCGTTTAACATGCACGTATTAGTATTACACTGCAAGTCTTGCTCTCTCTAGTTATTAATCCTGCAATACAATTACTGAAAATTATTGAGAATCATTGAAAATCTTTCAGATGTACGATATGGAAATGAATGGGCAAATGTACAAGAAAGGTTTAGGATGAGACGGTGAGTTCTCCAGAAAGAGTTGAACCATAAACTGTAAAATTATGAATATTCGTGCTTCATAATAATGCTGTTTTGAAGATGAATCTTTTGTGTATGTTAGGGCACACAAATGCATTGGTGTGTAAATGTGTGCTGATAGCCTGTATTTGAAAGGTGTCTCACTCTTCTCATATCTAAAATTTGCACACAAAACACATTCCGTCTTCACTCTAATGGAAAGGCATCATTTTTGGCACATCAG
Source organism: Ilyophis sp. 1 JC-2022 (assembly GCA_022702515.1). Lineage (NCBI taxonomy): Eukaryota > Metazoa > Chordata > Actinopteri > Anguilliformes > Synaphobranchidae > Ilyophis > Ilyophis sp. 1 JC-2022. Next base: position 3,892,012 of record CM040399.1, read on the forward strand.
TCTTGGTTCTTTGGACTAATGAGTGCAGCTTACTCCCCTTTGTGCATTAAACAGTCCCAATACCTCTAATTACACCATAAACAGCCCCAATGCCTGTTATACTGTAACTATATTACAGTTACTGCGGATGCTGTTTTAAAGCATTTAAAAAATATATATATATTTTTTTCAATTATCTGGTGTTTTTTGTATCTCGCTGAAATATGAGTAGCTCGTTCACATTGGCCAGACTGTCCTTCTTTAGTTCAGTAGAGCAAACCGCAACCCCCCCACACACACACACCCTGGGACGGTGCTATGGCCCAGCTCTGGCGTATTCAGGATTTATGGGCTATTGGGAACATTATTGACCAAAACGAGCTTGTGCTTGATTTGATATTTTGACCTTTATTTCACCAGAAAGGTCAACTAAGAGCTTGGGCACAGTGAGCCAGGACCTTGGTTTAACAGCACCTCCTACAGCAACGTCCATGTGCACATCTAACCGAAAAGGTGTTTTTAACTGTACGGAAGCTGAAAGAGGAGATACTTAAGAGTTCGCCCAGTTCACCCATTACACACAGGTTGTGCACTAATGAACATGGAAATTTAACACGGCTATTTAATATCCGCTTTCTCTAATGTGAGCTGCTGTTGAATTAATCATTGCTCTCTGACTCAAAAAGGACCTTCAAACTCCAACTTGTGAGCCGTGTCTTTTAATTGAATAATACATTACATGTGGCAGTTGTATGGTTAGAAGCAGATTGAGAAATTTGAAACCAAGGGATCAGATCAGTGACTGGGGGGGGGGCGTGTCTTTCGCTAATTACGCCACAGCACTTTAAGCACCTGCCCTATCTCTGTGCTCGTCGGCTTCACAGGAGCGGGCCGCAGCTTAAAAAACCGTGTATTGTTGAAACATCTGGACTAATGTGTGTCCATTGTACATGTACTGGATATGATTATTGCACGTTTTGGCATTTTATCATAGATGGATATTTCAGTAGATGGTAATTGAAGAAAATGGAATATATATTTTGATATATTTCAGATATGAATTGGTGCAGTGTGAATTATGTTATGTAGAAGCATTAGCTTCAGGCTGTGTTAACAATGTGATAAGGCTGTGTTCAGGCTGTGTTAATGCTGTGATAAGGCTGTGTTCAGGCTGTGTTAACGTTGTATAGGGATAACGCAGGGATAAGACAATAAGATCAAGATTTGCAGAAAGGGGTAGTGTGGCCAATGTACAGTGCAGTCCGTAGGTATTTGGACAGTGACACAATGTTTGTTGTTTTGGCTCTGTACTCCAGCACTTGGATTTGAAATGGAACAGTGACTATGAGGTTAAAGGGCAGAATTTCAGCTTTATTGTGTTGGCATTTTTATACATAGTCCCCCCCAATTTTAGGGAACCAAAAGTAATCAAACAAATGAACATGAACTTAAATAAAGTCATCATAGTTAATATTTGGTTATCTGCAGAACGGGCGTGGGGTGTTACCAATGTCATTTGTTTTTGTTTAAAATATTAAAGGCTGTTAAAAAGGCAGATAAGTCCTTATTAATTGTTGCTCCTGTTAGCTGGTGAGGAAAACAGTGCTAACATCAAAGTAGCCTTATATCCAGTGAATACTAATCTGCACTGAGGCTGTGGGGTGTGGGGCTGGGGGGTGTGGGGGTGTGGGGTGTCTAACCATCCCACCATGAGCTGGATTTACTCTCAAAGAGCTGTCTTTCCGTCTGATTGTGCGCGTGTTGGTTTGTTTAACCGTCATACTATGTTCTGGGTCACTTTGACCCCGTTCAGTGTTTTACATCCCTGAGCTAACCTTGTTTTTCCCATCCTGTATGACTTTTCCTCATTTGGTGGTATTAAATAGTATACATGAAATAAATATAATGCTATTTTCAAAACCATGTATGGAATAATTTTTACCCCAGGTTCTGTCGCTGTATAAAACATTTTTAAAAATATACAACTTTTAGATTTTTTATCTCAGATTTTTTTTGTGGGTGATACTTTCCCATATAGGTTTTAAACTTCACAAACGTTCACTTACCTCCGGCTCTAAGATGAGAAGTTTATCACATATTTTTAACATTTACGGATGTAGGGCTAGTCAATTAGGAGACATTAAGAAGGCGCCACACAAAGTGTACATTTTTCTATTACGATCATTTTGTGTCGGTTTAAACTGTTTTTCACCCCAAACATAAAAGGTGTCATAAAATGTCAACATAATAGGAATTCAGCTTGATTGAGAGCAGCTGTGTAGTCTCCACTGTTTGATGACTGCACTCATTGAGAGCAGCTGTGTAGTCTCCACTGTTTGATGACTGCACTCATTGAGAGCAGCTGTGTAGTCTCCACTGTTTGATGACTGCACTCATTGAGAGCAGCTGTGTAGTCTCCACTGTTTGATGACTGCACTCATTGAGAGCAGCTGTGTAGTCTCCACTGTTTGATGACTGCACTCATCTCTTCTGGGTCTCTATTAGAAAAAAGAATTTGGTTCTTGGCTAGTAAATTTAACTTGAACAAGTGTTTTAGTGATGTGGCATCTTTACCTGCAGGTCTGAGAATGTTTTTCACCGGGGCTGCGTTCGGATCCACTTTAACATGTCTCCTCACCTTGCTGTCTTTTCCTGGAGTGAGCTAGTTTGTGACTAAATTTGTGACTAAATTTGTGACTAAATTTGTGACATGCAACTTAACGGGTTCTCTGCAAGGGGATACACGAAGAACAAAGCAAAATTTTACTGAACGGCTCACGCAACCTCTGCGCCATGCGCAAGTTTTTTTTTTTTTTCCGTAGGATGACTGGAAGGTTCATGAATGATATCTAGCACCCTTGCCTTAGTTTATCTTAAGTCGTCATAAAAACACTCCGGCCAGTCTTATAAAGATATTATGGCCAGTCTTTGTGGCGCCTTTACTGAAGATTTCTTGTAAGAAAACCGCACTCAAAAATACAAACACAAAAATGTGTAGGCTAAAGGATCTGAAGTTCAATTCTCAGTTATTAATCCCCCCTCCCATCCCTTTTTCTCATGTGTGGAGAATTGCATTGTGGGATTCCCTTCTTGCTGGAAACGTACATTTTATACTCTTGGTGGGAGGGAGGAAAACAAGGGATCAAGGGAATATAATTACTCCCCCACCTTTCATAAATTGGAACTGAATCCCAATTGGTGTGGGTGCCGTATTTCATTCTGGGATTCTGGGGATTCCCCCCTGGAGCAAGGGACGCAACGTCAGGAAGAAAGCCTAAAACTCATCCAAATCAAAATTATAAACACAAAACCCACACGGTCAACTCTTTCTGCAAAACTTCGTATATCTCTTGTCAAAATAAAGCACAAATTTTCAAACCATACACTCATCCCAAAATGACATGTCAACTAATTGTTTTCATTAGCGTCTTAATTAGCAACTTAATTTTTTTGTACTAATTATCCAATTGAGAGGAAAAAATAAATAAATGCTGCAATTGGAAGATAACAGTTGAATTACGAGTTTAAATTCCTGCGAGTCATGTGCGAATTGGATGAACGGTCAATGAGCTATGGCCATGTATGTGACTAGCCACGCCCAAAACAATTTTTATAGGCTTACTGCGGTCAGGATATTTGGACTATCAACGTATTTTATAGTAACTTTTTGGAGGGCCGTCCCCTGAACAAATTGGTGTGAGTTGCATGTTGATGGTCTCAGAGGAGTGCATTTTTTTTGCAAATTCACGAAATGCTAATGCTAAGGCAGCAACTCCAACCAGTAGGCCACAGTAGCTTTATGAAAAACACCAAGCCATAGAGCGGTTTTGTTTGATGTGTCCACATTAGTTTGAAGCGTTTTTATTGGGCGATAAGCTTGGGAGAGCAGCTATGCAATGTTGTTATCTAATGGGGAGAATTATTCTTTAAGGGTACGGAGGCAGGCAAGTAGTGAGGGTTTCTGGGTAGGCAGGAGGAATGGCGAGAAGAAGAAGAAGAAGAACCCAAGTTGGGGCTTTATTGTGTGGATGTGTGAAGTTGTAGCTAAATGCTGTGTGGTTACATGAGGTCAGAACATACAGAAGTTAATGTTTTTATGAGAGTCTGTGGTCATTGTGGTTACTTCTGTAGGAAACCCTGAAAAGTGCCAAACTCTGTGCTGTATGTGGCATGCCCCACCAAGCCGTAACATACCTGCCATTCCAATTAATTGTTAAATTAGAAAAGAGAACAGAAAGAGGGGAAAATACTGTTGTTACATTGTGAGATTTAATAAATAACTCTTATACCTGTGTTTGAACACTATTAGGGACGGAGAAATTTAATTTAGATTTTATTTTGAGTAGTTGATATAGGTGGCGATATTGTGAAATGATCCACGTGTGTCATGATGAAAACACCACTCTCTCCTCTCTCTCTAACCAATGCTGTCGTGGTTTGTTTGAAGGCGCAGTGATGTTGTTGAAGGCGCCCGAGAGCTCCCCCCTCTCCCCCCATCCCCCCCTCTCCCCCCATCCCCCCCTCTCTACCTCTCTGCTCTCCCTCTCCCCCCCCGATTCTGATTTTACCATTTGTAAGAGGATGACACCGTATGTCTCAGAACCTTATAATACTGGTAGGAATCGGTAGAAACAGGTTAGATAAGCATCTCAGGAACTTTATTTCATAGGAATATCATTAAATTTTTGCGTAAAATACTAATTGATGGCATCCAAATTTGCCATGTTCACTGAGTAAGATTCTGAATTCTGTGAATATTGTTTCCAACGTCCGATGTGTGCCAAACGTTTCCCAGGTACAGATTCAAACATGGGGAATCCAGATAAATGTTTGAAATCCGCCCAGGGACCTCTCAAATCCTACTGTATGGCCACTTCCACAACCACTATGTAGTACAAGTTCTCTATGCTCCAGAGGTTTTAGGAAGATACATATTGGAGCAAAGCTTCTTCAACCTTTCTAATACATTCCCTGAAAATAGGTCCCCTCTCTCCCTCCCTCTCTCTCTCCCTCCCTCGCTCCCCCTCTCTCTCTCTGCTCTCTCCCCCTCTTTCCCTCTCCTCTCTTTTTCTCTCTCTTTCTCTCCCTTTCCCCAGGTGTGTGGAAGGGTCTGTTCGCTCGTATCATCTGGATCGGTACCCTGACGGCCCTGCAATGGTTAATCTACGACTCGGTGTGGGTACACTTCCGCCTGCCCCACCCCCTTCCCCCCCGAGATGCCCGAGTCGCTGAAGAAGAAGCTGGGCCTCACGGAGTGAGCGACGCCCTACACCCCGCATATGCAGCTCGCCATTTCCATTTTATCTATTTATCTACCTACCGCGGTCTACTGCTGTGCTGTTGCTGTTCATTTGTGTTGGAGAGAGTCGGGCAGATGGGATACTCCCCCCTAGTGGTGGGAACAAGGAATGGCAGGCTGAACGCTGTTTTGATTTCATCGACTCCTGTCCTTTAGTTTTATGTGGAAATTATAATTAAGAAAGAAAACCCTGGAAACAAAACTGCTGCTGATGTACATGCTGATGATAATGACTGCAAACAACCCGTCTTTCTCACAATTATTGTTTTAAAGTTATTTAATGTAGAAACTGCAATCCTCAAATCCCCTGAAATCCAACTGCCCCCAATCAACCACAGCCATCTGTGAAGAGTGCAGCGTGTTGGTGTATCTGCTGCATCCCAACACTGACTTGAACAGTGTTTCATTAGTGTTTTGTACCAAGACTTCACAAAGGACTTTGAACATGTTGAATGTGGAAGACTGGCTCACTCACCCCAAGTACCTCATTACACTGTAAAGGCCATACAGAGGAGACAATCAACGCACCTGCTGCAAATAATGGACTGAATTGTAAGATGCTGGCCTGGTCACTCACCACATCACTGACTCTGAACTGCTGCACCCTTATTCTTTATCCCCCACTTCAGAGCCCGTCTGCCTGTCAGTACATTTCTCCATCAATACCGTTGCCAGTGCCTGGACTGGATTAGATTAGATGTTGATCTCAAGCTGTAGATGAGGATGATACATTGTAAATGTACTGTGTAAGGTTGTGAGTGCTGGGCATTGCTAACCCAGAACACATTAACTATTCATTCATAAACATGAATTCCGCCTCAGTCAGTCCTTTTGGGCAGGATGTGATTATCTTTTTGGAGTCATTGTAATATTGTTTATGAGAATTACTACCAGCACTGCCAATTATTAATGTTCACTAATCTATGTAATATTGCTAACAGCAGGAATTACTGGATATTATTTTTATTTGGGCCCTGAGATTTCTTCACTATTTTACTCAAAATGCATTCTATTAATTTTCCACCAGGTGTCTCTAGCCACATTTGGATGAACAGGTACGAACGACAGGACTAAGCAGTAAAATGTTGAAGGGCATCTATAAGAAGAGCAACATTGTATGTGTTCATATTTTATGCATGTAACTATGTGTACATTTAGTATATACACTGCAATGGACTAAAACAAATTGTGTTTATTTAAAATGTTAATGCATTCGGTCGGTTTTCTGTTGCCTTTTTCCCTGTTTGGTACACATATTCCCCAGATTATATAATACATATTTGTGTCTTTAACACAGTAGATGCAGTTAGAGTATGAAGTATGTTCATGTACTGAATTGTACTCTTTGCACATGTACTGATTCTACTCCTTTATACATATTCTAACTTTAATGCTCTTGTGATGTTGAAGCTATTTATAAAGTTTCTTTTGTTGTATGGTTGTCAAACATATGTGGATTTTTAATGCTGTCCCTCTGGAGAATAAAGATCTACTGAAACAGAAGCCGTTCTTTTTGTGTGTTATTTTATTGACCAGTGACAACACAATTCAAACATGACAAGTTTCAAGGCTGAAATCCCCACTCATCCTTATTGTGTCTCCTGCATTTCTGTGGTCTCATCTTCTGGTGAGGGATTTGCCTCCATCTGCTGGACAAAATATGGCGTTACAACTGAGCATGTCGGATTAAATAAATAACAGCACTCTGTCGATATTTTTTTGTGTGGTTGTCAAATGTACATGGATTTTTTATTTTGCCCACAATATACCCTCTAGGATAATACAGATCAACTGAAACTGTTCTTATTTCATATTCTTTTTATTGAGCACTGACAGCACCATTCAACTTTCAAGGCAGACATTTAAGGACAATAAAATTCCAAAACACTGAATTATCTTTCATTATTAAAATTTAAATGATGTACATTTACAAACTCTGCCCCTCCAATGGTTCAAACCTTGTCTGTTATCTTTATTTCGCTTGCATTTCTGTGGTCTCATCTTCTTCTGTCCACTGCATCACCCTCAAACACACCAAGGCCACTGTGGCCTAACAGTAGAGTCTTGGTCTCTGGAAGGTGAGCTGAGGGTTCAAACCTTGTTCTTTATCTTTATTCCACATGTTTTTATGATCTCAGCTTCTTCTCCACTGCAGAGCTCACAAAACAGCTAATGTTTTGTGTATATAAATATATATATATCAACATGCCATGTAAATGCTTTTCAAGTATATCTGTTTAAAAGCAGATTTAAAACTAAGTAACAAAAGAGTCATAAACAAGTTCAAATGAATCAGCAAACACAGGGGTTATGTTATTTCGGGGTAACAAACGTACAATATGTATGTTCCAATTAATCCATTCTGATTACCCACAATGCATTTTATGTATTATAGGCAAACCATGAATGTAACAGTATGGTATTTTATGTATGTAGCAACGAGGCAAATTCCACTGTATGCCTGGTTTGCTCCTTTTTAGGGGACACATTAAATGCATAATCAAAAGCAGATAGGCATATTTATGAGGAATTCTTATTCCAAATTTTAAAAAAACAAGGATATTCCCTGTTTTGCACATTTACTTAAACAAAATGATTTATTTTATTCTAAAATAGGTATCTTTTTAAACAACTTTTAAAGATGCTATTTCTAGAGTAAGTCATTTGGTTTAGAGAAATCAAAGTAGGGAAAATCCTTATTTATAAAATGGAGAATTCCTCAAAAATATTCCTGTCTACTTTTGGTTTCACATTGTCCCCCAAAAAGGAGTCTACCAGGTACACAGTAGAATTGGCTTTCTTGCTACATCCATAAAACACATATTGTCAGAATCTGTGCAATTTATTTTCAGGGTTGCCAGATGCTTAAATCTGGGTAGATTTGGATGGCAGACCTGGCCTACCCGAAACGAAAACCCGGGGACGCCAGATCGAAGGGGAAAAAATACCCCAAAATGTTTTTACTGAAAAAGTCAAATTTTACAATCTGGCAACCCTGAAAATGTATCCTTTTAAAGTAAAAAAAAATAATAATAATTATATAAGCCAGATTACCCACAGTGCAGTTTGTGTATTATAAAATGCAAAAAAAAATTATCAGCAGCCATAGCACCATGCAACCTGCTCCTGCTGTCTGGCTGAAGCTAAGCAGGTTTGAGCTTGGATTGTATTTGGATGGGAGACCGTTTGGAAAAACTAAGTTTCTGCTGGAAGTGGTGTTGGTGGGCCAGTCAGAGACAATTTTCTATCTGGTAATATATGCCCCAGGTTAATTGAAATGTCAAGCAAAAGCACATGGGTACATAAAAGTATAAAAAACAACAGAAGGGACAGGCTTTTTGAATGCTTTCTCCTCTCTTTTTGCATCTTCATGAATTCACTGCAGGAAAGCCCAGCCAGTAAGTATAAGTTCCTGTGGCTCAAAGGAATGGTTCTGGTTTACCAACACCGAGGTTAGGGGTTCAATCCCCATTCAAGTTTTCATATCTTTTCTCCATTGTGCCATTGTACCAGAGTGACATTTAAGTTTGTAGAAAAACAAAAGAAAAAAGGGAAGTTCAAGTGGCTCAAAGGAATGGTTCTGGTTTACCAACACCAAGGTCTGGGGTTCAATCCCCATTCAAGTTTCCATATCTTTTCTCCATTGTGCCATTGTACCAGAGTGACATTTAAGTTTGTAGAAAAACAAAAGAAAAATGCGAAGTTCCAGTGGCTCAAAGGAATGGTTCGGGTTTACCAACACCAAGGTCTGGGGTTCAATCCCCATTTAAGTTTGTACATCTTTTCTCCATTGTGCCATTTAAGTTTGCGGAAAAACACAACGCAAATGCAAAGGACTCCGTGGCGCAGGAGGTTGGACCGCATTGCATGAGGGCCGAGATTGCTGGTTCGATTCCCAGAGCGCCACACCTGAGCAACGTTGGTGGTCCCCAAGGGCGGGAGAGTTGTATGAGTGCGGTGTGAATGAAAGGGAAGTGGCGCTTGTGGCCCCCCTGGAAAGTTCGGAGTGTAAAGCAGGGGTTATGCAACTTTTTTGTAGCGTGGAAGTTTGGCTGTTACGTAAAAAATTTGAGAATTCGGCCAGGCCCCACTCTCCATTAGTGCATTACTACAAACAGTATCACATACTACTATAATCAAATTCGTTTGTTTTAGTTAAAACAAATTGATTTGATTGCATAGAAGTATGTAAGACTGTAAGTAGTAATACACTAATCTACACCAAATGTGGTGCATAAAAACAAAAAGAAAGCAAAACTCATACTTACACAGCTCCTCCGTCTGGGGACTTCCCGCTTCTCCCCCGCGTGGTCAGCTCATCTGTTAAGACGCCCACAGTGCTTCCCTGATGCATACGCCTTGGTGCTGGGCAGCGTACCTACGGATTGGATTTCAGAACATGGTACTAGTACACACACTGAGCTGAATGACAAATGTCTTGGAACTTAGGTCTAGCATATGAGCAACACAGAGTTCTTAGGATGGCACTGATTTAAGAGATTTTGGGACAGGGATCCACCCTGGGCAGATTCCAGACGGTCTTAAGGCTTGTTGCAGCTGCTGGCCACACTCTCAGAGGGCTTAAGACTTGTATCTGCCGTGAAGTCTCGAGACCTGTAACAGGCCTAGTTCATGACATGAATTCTGATGCTACAATTCACAAGTGTTGAGATATGAACCAGCCCAGAGTCATGACACCAAGGCCCTGGGACCTGAGTCTGAGACATAAAATATACATACCACTGCACCTGGGACACCGGCACACTTCAGAACGTACGCACTGTGTTTGCACACAGATACACCTGGGCCACAATTGCTTACGGGGCTGCAGAAAAGCTGGAGTGAAAAAGAGAGGTTGAAACATGTTTAAAATCACCAATATCTGTTATCATGAATTATGTAAGCCTAAAAAACAGAGATGTTAACAACTTTCTGGAGTAATTGTATGTGGTGAATGCATGTGAAAGTATATTCAATGTGCATGTAGTTGAAGATACAATGTTCATGCAGTTGAACAACTTTTTCTGTACACCTCCTACCCTGGATAGTGCATTATATAGTAGAGAACAAACAATGAGCTTTCAAAAGAACTTAGAGATAAAGCTGTGATAGACATCAGGAGATGGGTCTAAAAAGATATCAAAGAACTTAAATATCCCTTGGAATACAGTCAAGACCATCATTAAGGAGTACAAAGCATAGCCAATGGCACCACCTAAATCACACTGTCCCTCCAAACTGAATGATCCAGCAAGGAGCAGCCTGATCAGAAAGGCCACCATGACGTCAATGTCAACTTTGAAGGAGATGCAGTCCTTTGTGGCAAAGACTGGTCAATGTGTGCATGTAACAACAATATCCCAAGATCTCCACAATTCTGGCCTGTATGGCAAGGTGACAACAAGGAAGCCCTGACTAAAAAAGCCAACATTGGGGCTCATTTGAGCCGAGGCACACAGCCGAAATAACAGTGGAGTGGCTAAAAAACAACAAAGTAAATGTCCATGAGAGGCCCAGTAAGAGCCCTGACCTAAATCATATTTAACATCTATGGAATGACGAAGTCCATCAACGGTCACTCTGCAATTTCTCTGAGCTTTAACAGTTCTGTAAGGAAGCATAATGTTACTCTGTAAATGGTAACCATATAAAAAGAATTTACCCATATTTATCAACGTGACAAGCCATAAAACATTAGCTCACACATTAAGAGGGGGGCAAGCATCCCTAATTAAACGATCTTGCTAACATTAGCTAGCTGGCCTTTTCATTCAATAGTGCCTGTCTTGCTAGCGTTAGCTACAAAGCCAGCTAACTAGTTCATTTATCGATACAAGCCGTTTCCTGCAAGCTTGGTTAAATATATGGATATAATTAGGTATCACACGCGAAGCATACGAAGTGCTATTTTCAAAAGTTGGAGTGAGCTGGTAGATATTACATGGTTAACATTGTCTTGCTACAAAATAAGTAATTACCTTTCTGTAGCACTGCACTGTACCGGTGGAAGATTGTTTACGACTTGCAGATGTACACCACATGGCCTTTCGACAATGGTTTATTCGGAAAGTCAAATGTCTGATCGGCTTCAGCAATCGCATCTTGTTTTTGACAACCTATCCCATAAGCGCTTTCGAACAACACAAACACACGCTCACCTGCAGAACTGTGCGCATGTCCGTCGAGAGCAGATTTACGTCATATCTGCGACGGACTGCATCGGAAACTGGGCGTGGTTTCTGAGGTTTCTGAAACCGGCTGGGAGAAAAACAACGTGGAGGAGTTAGCCGTGTTGTTTGTGGTTGCGGAGGACTTGGAGGCGACACAGATGTTTTTTTACTTCAAAATATTGAAGAAATGGAGGAGAACGAATGAAGGTTGTGTTAATACTGACGTACATGAGTTCATGACTTGTATTTCTCGGGTAGTCAATATTTATCTTTGGCTAAGCGCCCTGAATTGTGCCACAGTGGAACTCCAATTAAAGTTCTTGAATAAATATGTATAAATACCATTTGAATTAAAGCGCTGGGTGCCGTTTCATTGTCGAATAACTAAATTATTTAGCTAAGCTGTCCTGTTATGGTAACATACCTGTAAACATTAGGCTTCTTATGTTCTGTTGCTCATATTCAGTTTATTGTCTGTCAAATTATGAGATTGTCTAAAATTATTTTTAATTGGGGCCCAGAGTTTTCTTCACAATTTTACTCAAAATGCATTCTATTAATTTTCCACCAGGTGTCTCTGTAGCCACATTTGGATGAACAGGTACTAACTACAGCACTAAGTATTAAAACGTTGAAGGGCATCTATAAGAGCAACATTGTATGTGTTCATATTTTATGCATGTAACTATGTGTACATTTAGTATATACACTGCACTAGACTGAAACAAATTGTGTTTGTTTATTTAAAAATTTTATGCATTCGATTTGCTTTCTGTTGTTTTTTTCCTGTTTGGTACACATATTCCCCAGATTATATAATACATATTTGTGTCTTTAACACAGTAGATACAGTTAAGAGTATGAAGTATGTTCATGTACTGAATCGTAGTCTTCGCACATGTACTGATTTTACTACTTTATACATATTCTAACTTTAAAGCTCTTGTGATGTTGAAGCTATTTATAGTTTATTTTGTTATATGGTTGTCAAACATATGTGGATTTTTAATGCTGTCCCTCTGGACAATAAAGATATACTGAAACAGAAGCCGTTCTTTTTGTGTGTTATTTTATTGACCAGTGACAACACAATTCAAACATGACATGTTTCAAGGCTGAAATCCCCACTCATCCTAATCGTCTCTCCTGCATTTCTGTGGTCTCGTCTTCTGGTGAGGGATTTGCCTCCCTCTGCTGGACAAAAAAATGGCTTTACAACAGCATGTCGGATTAACAAAATAACAGCACTCTGTAGTTCGTTTTTTTTGAGTGGCTGTCAAATGTATGTGGATTTGTGTATGTGGACCATCTAGGGATAATAAAGATCAACTGAAACTGTTCTTATTTCATATTATTTTTATTGAGCACTGACAGCACCATTCAACTTTCAAGGCTGACATTTAAGGACAATACAATTCCAAAACACTAAATTATCTTTCATTATTAAAATTTAAATTATGTACATTTACAAACTCTGCCCCCCCAATGGTTCAAACCTTGTCTGTTATCTTTATTTCGCTTGCATTTCTGTGGTCTCGTCTTCTTCTTCTGTCCACTGCATCACCCTCAAACACACCAAGGCCACTGTGGCATAACAGTAGAGTCTTGGTCTCTGGAAGGTGAGCTGAGGATTCAAACCTTGTTCTTGATCTTTATTCCTCATGTTTTTATGATCTCAGCTTCTTCTCTCCACTGCAGAGCTCACAAAACAGCTAATGTTTTGTGTATATAAATATATATATCAACCATGCCATGTAAATGCTTTTCAAGTATATCTGTTTAAAAGCAGATTTAAAACTAAGTAACTAAAGAGTCATAAACAAGTTCAAATGAATCAGCAAACACAGGGGTTATATTATTTCTGGGTAACAAACGTACAGCATGTATGTTCCAATTAATCCATTCTGATTACCCACAATGCATTTTATGTATTATCGCGAACCATGAATGTAACAGTATGGTATTTTATGTATGTAGCAACGAGGCAAATTCCACTGTATGCCTGGTTTGCTCCTTTTTAGGGGACACATTAAATGCATAATCAAAAGTAGATAGGCATATTCATGAGGAATTCTTTGCATTTCTGTATTGTCGCAAACCATGAATGTAACAGTATGGTATTTTATGTATGTGGCAACAAGGCTAATTCCACTGTGCACTCAGCTGGTTTGCTCCTTTTAGGGGACACATTAAATGCATAATGAAAATAATTCTTTATTTTAAAAAAACAAGAGTATTCTCTGTTTTGCTTATTTGCTTAAACAAAATTCTTTATTTTATTCTAAAATTGGCATTTTTTAAAACAACTTTTAAAGATGCTATTTCTAGAGTAAGTAATTTGGTTTAAATAAACATGCATTATTATTATTTATAAAAATTGAGAATTCCTCAAAATGTTCCCGTCTAATTTTGAATTCTTTATTTTTTAATATTTCAAATGTGTTTTGCACATTTACTTAAACAAAATGATTTATTTTATTCTAAAATAGGCATCTTTTTAAACTACTTTCAAAGATGCTATTTCTAGAGTAAGTCATTTGGTTTAGAGAAATCAAAGTAGGGAAAATCCTTATTTATAAAATGGAGAATTCCTCAAAAATATTCATGTCTACTTTTGGTTACACATTGTCCCTCAAAAAGGAGTCTACCAGGTACACAGTGGAATTGGCCTTCTTGCTACATCCATAAAACAGATATTGTCAGAATCTGTGATTTCTTTTTAGGGTTGCCAGATGCCTAAATCTGGGTAGATTTGGATGGCAGATCTGGCCTACCCGAAACAAAAACCCAGGGACGCCAGATCGAAAAATCCCCTATTTGAGGGGAAAAAAAACCCAAACATCCCTCGAAACGGGGTGTTAAAGCTTATTTTAAAAAACAATTAAATAAGCCAGATTACCCACAGTGAAGTTTGTGTATTATAAAATGAAACTGTTTTTTATCAGCAGCCATAGCACCATGTAATCTGCTCCTGCTGTCTGGCTGAAGCTAAGCAGGTTTCAGCTTGGATTGTATTTGGATGGGAGACCTTTTGGAAAAACGTGGTGTTGGTGGGCTAGTCAGGCATAACGGTCAAGTCTTGGTCAATTGAAATGTCAAGCAAAAGCACATAGGTACATAAAAGTATAAAAAACAACAGAAGGGACAGGCTCTTTGAATGCTTTCTCCTTTCTTTTTGCATCTTCGTGAATTTACTGCAGGAAAGCCCACCCAAGAAGTGTAAGTTCCAGTGGCTCAAAGGAATGGTTCTGGTTTACCAACACCAAGGTCTGGGGTTCAATCCCCAGTCAAGTTTGCACATCTTTTCTCCATTGTGCCATAGTGCGATTTAAGTTTGGAGAAAAACAAAAGACAAATGTAAAGTTCCAGTGGCTCAAAGGAATTGTTCTGGTTTACCAACACTAAGGTCTGGGGTTCAATCCCCATTCAAGTTTACACATCTTTTCTCCATTGTGCAAAAGTGCGATTTAAGTTTGGAGAAAAACAAAAGACAAATGCGAAGTTCCAGTGGCTCAAAGCAATGGTTCTGGTTTACCAACACCAAGGTCTGGGGTTCAATCCCCAGTCAAGTTTGCACATCTTTTCTCCATTGTGCCATAGTGTGATTTAAGTTTGGAGAAAAACAAAAGACAAATGTAAAGTTCCAGTGGCTCAAAGGAATTGTTCTGGTTTACCAACACTAAGGTCTGGGGTTCAATCCCCATTCAAGTTTACACATCTTTTCTCCATTGTGCAAAAGTGCGATTTAAGTTTGGAGAAAAACAAAAGAAAACAGCAAAGTTCCTGTGGCTCAAAGGAATGGTTCTGGTTAACCAACACCAAGGTCTGGGGTTCAATTCCCATTCAAGTTTGTACATCTTTTCTCCATTGTGCCATTGTGCCAGATTGCCATTTAAGTTTGCGGAAAAACACAACGCAAATGCAAAGGACTCCGTGGCGCAGGAGGTTGGACGGCATTGCACGAGGGCCGAGGTTGCTGGTTCGATTCCCAGAGCGCCACACCTGAGCAACGTTGGTGGTCCCCAAGGGTGGGAGAGTTGTATGAGTGCGGTGTGAATGAAAGGGAAGTGGCGCTTGTGGCCCCCCTGGAAAGTTCGGAGTGTAAAGCAGGGGTTATGCAACTTTTTTGTAGCGTGGAAGTTTGGCTGTTACGTAAAAAATTGGAGAATTCGGCCAGGCCCCACTCTCCATTAGTGCATTACTACAAACAGTATCACATACTACTATAATCAAATTCGTTTGTTTTAGTTAAAACAAATTGATTTGATTGCATAGAAGTATGTAAGACTGTAAGTAGTAATACACTAATCTACACCAAATGTGGTGCATAAAAACAAAAAGAAAGCAAAACTCATACTTACACAGCTCCTCCGTCTGGGGACTTTCCGCTTCTCCCCCGCGTGGTCAGCTCATCTGTTAAGACGCCCACAGTGCTTCCCTGATGCATACGCCTTGGTGCTGGGCAGCGTACCTACGGATTGGATTTCAGAACATGGTACTAGTACACACACTGAGCTGAATGACAAATGTTATGGGACTTAGGTCTAGTATATGAGCAACACAGAGTTCTTAGGATGGCACTGATTTCAGAGATTTTGGGACATGGATCCACCCTGGGCAGATTCCAGACAGTCTTAAGGCTTGTTGCAGCTGCTGGCCGCACTCTCAGAGGGCTTAAGACTTGTATCTGCCGTGAAGTCTCGATACCTGTAACAGGCCAAGTTCATGGCATGGATTCTGATGCTACAATTCACAAGTGTTGAGATATGAACCAGCCCAGAGTCGTGACACCAGGACCCTGGGAGTCTGAGACATAAAATATACATACCACTGCACCTGGGACACTGGCACACTTCAGAACGTAGGCACTGGGTTTGCACACAGATACACCTGGGCCACAATTGCTTACGAGGCTGCAGAAAAGCTGGAGTGAAAAAGAGAGGTTGAAACATGTAAAATCACCAATATCTGTTATCATGAATTATGTAAGCCTAAAAAACAGAGATGTTAACAACTTGCTGTAGTAATTGTATGTGGTGAATGCACGTGAAAGTATATTCAATGTGCATGTAGTTGAAGATACAATGTTCATGCAGTTGAACAACTGTTTCTGTACACCTCCTACCCTGGATAGTGCATTACATAGTAAAGAACAAACAATGAGCTTTCAAAAGAACTTAGAGATAAAACTGTGATAGACACAAATCAGGAGATGGGTCTAAAAAGATATCAAATAACTTAAATATCCCTTGGAATACAGTCAAGACCATCATTAAGGAGTACAAAGCATAGCCAATGGCACCACCTAAATCACACTGTCCCTCCAAAGGAGCCTGATCAGAAAAGCCACCATGAGGTCAATGTCAACTTTGAAGGAGATGCAGTCCTTTGTGGCAAAGACTGGTCAATGTGTGCATGTAACAACAATATCCCAAGCTCTCCACAATTCTGGCCTGTATGGCAAGGTGACAACAAGGAAGCCCTGACTAAAAAAGCCAACATTGGGGCTCATTTGAGCCGAGGCACACAGCCGAAATAACAGTGGAGTGGCTAAAAAACAACAAAGTAAATGTCCATGAGAGGCCCAGTAAGAGCCCTGACCTAAATCATATTTAACATCTATGGAATGACGAAGTCCATCAACGGTCACCATGCAATTTCTTTGAGCTTTAACAGTTCTGTAAGGAAGCATAATGTTACTCTGTAAATGGTAACCATATAAAAATAATTTACCCATATTTATCAACGTGACAAGCCATAAAACATTAGCTAACACATTAAGAGGTGGGCAAGCATCCCTAATTAAACGATCTTGCTAACATTAGCTAGCTGGCCTTTTCATTCAATAGTGCCTGTCTTGCTAGCGTTAGCTACAAAGCCAGCTAACTAGTTCATTTATCGATACAAGCCGTTTCCTGCAAGCTTGGTTAAATATATGGATATAATTAGGTATCACACGCGAAGCATACGAAGCGCTATTTTTAAAAGTTGGAGTTAGCTGGTAGATATTACAGTTAACCTTTCTGTCGTGTTCGGGTCAAATCTGACCGATTTCCTACTTTCATCAATCATAAATATTGTGTTTTACATTTGATTGTCTCAAGGCCTTATGATATCCTCCACACTAGGCATTTGAACATATACAATTGCTGATCACCACTTTCATTGAATTTTGAGTGGTTTAGTCAACTTTGTAACACCTGTGGTGTTCCTGGTCAAAAATGACCGCCATAGGAAATGAATGGGTGACCCTAGATTGTGTTCATCCATCAGATAGTACACAACCACAAATCCACAACTACCACCACCACCACACACACGCACACACACGTGTGTTCTGGCATTTTACAATACAGAACTTTGAGGGCGTTTTCCCAAAAATTAGTTTTTATCCATTTTTCTTACACGCCAAGAGATGAAATATCCATTTCCCTAGCACCTAAACACACCATACTTTCCACATTTCTTCCTATCTATACCCTGCTTCTTTGTTCAGAGGGGTTTGTTGATATATCATTCATAGCCTGATTTATAGTACATTTTATACCAAAAAACCTGGCGAAAATTGATTTTTTATGACTGTAGACAGTATTTCCTGATGTATGGGATGATAAAAAGACATAGCCACAATCCCTTCTGAACAAAGTTCATTGTGTTATGTGTCAACATAATGAAACAAAAATTTTGAATCTGGGCATCATCCAATGTTCTGATTATGTTCCTGGCGATATATGCAAATTAGTGCATATTTAATTAGGTAACGCCTATTTTGCATATATAAACATAAAATCTCAAGAAACTTGCAATACATTTTTTCTTAGTTGTTATGTACATAACAAACTGGGAAAGTTTCATAGTGATATCTATTAAAATATTTTTTTTTTGCCTATTCACCTAGGCTGTCTCGCCTTAATATAAGAGCAGTTAAAACAGGCCGGTCAAATTTGACCGGGAGCACCAAAGTAAGGGGGGAGAAACGAACACGACACAAAGGTTAACATTGTCTTGTTACAAAATAAGTCATTACCTTTCTGTAGCACTGCATTGCACCGGTGGAAGATTGTTTACGACTTGCAGATGTACACCACATGGCCTTTCGACAATGGTTTATTCGGAAAGTCAAATGTCTGATCGGCTTCAGCAATCGCGTCTTGTTTTTGACAACCTATCCCATAAGCGCTTTCAAACAACACAAACACACGCTCACCTGCAGAACTGTGCGCATGTCCGTCCAGAAAAGAATTACGTCATATCTGCGACGGACTGCATCGGAAACTGGGCGTGGTTCGAGTAGACATCGGTTGTTCGTTGTCTGTCAAATTACGAGACGCACGCACGCACGCACGCACGCAGTTAGGGAACTGGGCTTGTAACCTAAAGGTTGCGGGTTCAATTCCTAGGACACCGCCTTGTGCAAGGTAGCTACTTAACCTAAATTGCTTCAGTATCTAGCTCTATAAATGTATTTTGTAAAAATGCAAGTTGTGTAGGTCACCCTACATAAGAGTCTGCTAAATGCCCACCATTTCATGTAAAAAGAATTTGGGTTTATTACCACACTGGGGTGTAAGGATGTAGTGTTGAATGCCTTTTTCAGGTCACAAGCGCAGTGGGAATTTAAACGTCTGAAGGCATTTAAAATTTGGTGCGACCACTTCATCAGTTTCTGAGTGGAAACCCTACATACAATAATTGCAAGAGATAAAACAATTTCCCACTCAACCTACCTTGTATGAATTGAGGGTAAGAAATAATATTGATTGAATTGGGCTTAAGAAATAATATTGATTTACGGTGACATTAACATCTGCATTTTTTGTAGGCTACTGGTTACTTATTGAGAAAAACGGTAGCTTGGAAACAATATCATACTTGACATATTAATCTAATGTGGTGTGTTCGCCTAAGTGCCCACTAGATGGCAGTATTAGAGCACAAATGGCAACCTGTTGAATTTTGAGTAGATTGGGGATTTGGTGTTCTGCAAGCCATTGATTTCGATGTAAACTGGTTATGATCCTTTCAGATTAATGGCGAAATTTTTAGTGCAGCCAAGAGGTATTTTTTTTAATGGTGGTGTGAATTATACTTTACATTGTGATTATGTAAAAAATAAAAAATAAATCAAATTTAACTTTTGTCTTTTCATGAACAGACTTGATTAGGAATTCGTTTTTCTGTTTAAAGTACCACATTTGTGTTTAGAAAGAAACTCTTATATAATTGAGACTGGATGAAAACACACATATGGTCTGTTGTTCACCTTCTGGATAGGAATGAGAATCTGTAGAGGATGTAGAGTACAGTGGCTATCAGAGAATGTGAGCGGAGCGGAGTTGGAGTGGAGCAGGAAGCAGAGCGCCATTAATTTAACCTGAGTGAGGAGCGCACTTGAACTATTTACATACAGGTGCAGCTCAAAAAATTAGAATATCGTGAAAAAGTTCAATATTTTTTGTCACTCATTTCAGAAAGTGAAACTCATATATTATATAGATTCATTACACATAGAGTGAAATATTTCAAGCCTTTATTTCTTGTAATTTTGATGATTATGGCTTACAGCTAATGAAAACCCAAATTCAGTGTCTCAGAAAATTAGAATATTTAGCTTTAACATATTTTTAAAGTATCATATTTAATATTTGGTCGCATATCCTTTGCATGCTGTTACTTCCTGAAGTCTGTGACCAATCAACATCAAAAGACTCTCGATATCTTATTTCCAGGTACTGTTACAAGCGATACTATAACCTCTCTGCATTTGAACTGATCTCTATGGGAATTTGGGGGTGAGACTAGATTCAGCTGTAAATTACACTGGTACAGTATGGAACACATGGCTGGCTAAATGGCTGCAAGTCATCAAGGGTCTGAGCTATCGAACGAGCCCCAAACCATCACTCTGTTGCCAGATATGGAGTAGATGTGGATGGATCATTGCAAGGGTTATTTCTCCTGACTCATTTTCCTATAGAACTCTATGGGGAAAAAAGTCAGGAGAAACAAGCCTTTGATGTTGATTGGTCACAGACTTCAGGAAGTAACAGCATGCAAAGGATATGCGACCAAATATTAAATATGACACTGAATTTTGGGTTTCATTAGCTGTAAGCCATAATCATCAAAATTACAAGAAATAAAGGCTTGAAATATTTCACTATGTGTAATGAATCTATATAATATATGAGTTTCACTTTCTGAAATGAGTGACAAAAAATATTGAACTTTTTCACGATATTCAAATTTTTTGAGCTGCACCTGTATACATACAGTTGTGTTCAAATAAATAGCAGTGCGTTAAAAAAAGTTAATAAAGTGCAAATATTTTTTAATAGCTTTTAGTTCCATATTTCAAATGTGGTGGAAACATTACACATTCAATTCCAAATCAAAGCCTTAACAAATTGAATCAAGTCTGTGTCATTTTTTTACAGAAAGAAAAGAAAAGGAACATAGGACCCATTTTTCTCTTCAAACTCAAACACTTACTGTATAAACTGAAGAAATTTTTCAAATTCACTTTAAATTACTGAACTAATATTTATGCCATTTCTCTTTGGGCCAATCGATGTGTTCCTTGGCAAATTTTAACCGATCCTGCACATGCCGTTTTTTTTCAACAATGGTGCTTTACGGGGGCTTCTTGCTGATAGCTTAGCTTTAATCAAACGTCTTCTGTAACAGCACTTCCAGGTAATTTTAGATCATCTTTGATCTTTCTGGAGGTGATGATTGGCTGAATCTTTGCCATTCTGACTATTCTTCGATCCGTTTTAACAGTAGTCGCTCGTTTCTTTCTGCGTGTTTCGGGTTTTTGTTGCCATTTTAAAGCATTTGAGATCTTTTTAGCTGAGCATCCTATAATTTGCTGCACTTCTTTATACGTTTTCCCCTCTCCAATCAACTTTTTAATCAAATTAAGTTGTTCCTCCGAACAATGTTTGGAACGGCCCATTTTACTTAGCAATTCAGAAGGAAATATATTTAATAATGTGTGAAACATTTTTTCACAGAATGAATTAATTCTCTAAACTCCATCCTGCTATTATTTTGAACACGCCCCTTTCAATGAATGAGTCAATTACTCAGAACAAGCAGCGTGCATGTCATGACAGTTGGGTTTGTTGTTTTTCTATTACACTACTACATATACAAGTAAATTATTTGCCATGCAGAAATATCACTACTAATAAAAGTGGTTCATCAGGTTACTGATGTTGTACTGCTATTTTTTATTAACACAAATGTATTTCCCATGTGTTTCAGGTCCTCTAAGGCTGGTAAGATAAGTTACTCTCCGCTGAAGAGAAGACAGGCTCTCTCATATTTACTCCATGTATGGGGTGGCTTCAGTATGGACACAAGGGATACTGCCAGCTTAGCTTGAGCACACTATGCTGTCCATACTGTGGTCCTCTTATAGTAGTATACATTAGGTACTCTGCAGTACAGGAATCACTGAGTATTGATACATTACAGTAAAAAACAATAGAGCAGGTCTACCTATTCTCATTTATAAATGTTCGTCAGCCATTGTTTTCCACAAACAGGAGAGCTCACATTTTCCCCTTTTATTTTTGCTAAAGCTGATTGCTGATCGAATAAACTAGTGTTTTACCTGTGAAGAATGGGTGTGATAAGTGTTTTTAATGTGAAAACAAGATATACTTGTTTAAAATTGTGCCTAAAACAGGAGAATTGTGTGAAATGTATTCAAAAAGTGTTCGACTGAAATTTGTGTCAAAACAAGCAAAATAGTGCTTATAATTTTGAAAAGATCTTTAGGCACATAAACTTAGTTTTATTTATAGGATCATAATACCAATTTTAGTGTCTAAACAATTGAGAAAAATGAATCTGGATGAGAGAATCTGCTAAATGAATGTAATTTAATGTAAAGTGTTTAGAATGGACAAGAACAACATACCAGAATATTCAGTCTCAGTTCATTTATGTAGTTTATTATGACTTTCAACAACAAAAGCATTACATTTAAACTTATTTAAAAAAATCTGATATCTTCATTAGAAGCACTCATTTTTCTGTTATATATTATACAGCAAATCAATAATAGTACCATAAATATTGTGGTAAAATCCCATTCACACTACTTTAATGGCAAATACACATACTTTTTAATAGTCAATTATAATGGCAAATATACTCTATGAAGATGATATGGATTATTTTCGCGTATACTGTAGAGCCCACCAGCAGTCTACCAGCCCTATGCATGAGGCAATGAGGGGCTGCCAGACAATGGACAGTGTTTCTCACAATTATGCTTTAATAAGATTTGTATGTTTTGGCTGGGAACAGTGGCCAGTACGAAGTGAAAAGGCTCCAGCAGCCCCCTAAAAGAAAGTGTTTCTTGTCTTTGACGCAGGTGTGCCTCTACACAAAGCTCTCCTCCATGTTCGAGCAGAGGAGGAAGGAATCCACCAGCCGTGGTTTGATGAGCTGCTCGTGGTCTGTGTCGTTGATGCTCTCTGGACACCCAGCCGCCAGCCTTCGCAGAGCTGCCTGTAAAACCACAACCGTACCGGACCAGGTTACTACCAAACCACTCGCACAACATGGCCCCACGAGCAGGCACGGGACACTTCCATCACAATCCAGGAAATTAAAAATGCTTCTAATATTCCTTATGAATTTTTATTTATTTAGTTAATTCCCTGAATTGAAATTAATCTGAAGCTGAACACCAGAGTAAGAGCCCAGTTGTTAATGAGCAACATAGTCAAGGCTTCAGAAACCGCCACACTGCATTGCACGGACTCTGGATTTCCCGCTAATCAGATCAGTTATGCTACGGTTTTTTCAGAACACATGGACACATGCTCTTTCTATTGAACGCGCCCACCACATTGATCAATTACTGTTAAGACTTGAGTAGCTGAGCTAGGTGGAACACATGCATGTTTTAACACAGCCCCCTTTCACACTACTTGTATTCCATTACACAAAGGGAGCACTCGAGTGCAGGGAGTATCCCATAGCTGGAAGTCTGTAATGCTGTCCCAAAGAATTCCAGCCCTTGTTGATTATTAGGACCATGTGCTAACTCCTGCAGCTCTGCTCTTTATAAAGGCTTATACCATGGCTTGGATAAATACTGGATTCTGATTGGTTGACAGCCGTGGTTTAAATGCTTCTATATAAACGGTCATCTGTGTCACAGGTTTGATCACCGTTCTAAACTCATGCGCTGCCTGGCCAGCTACACAACCTATGCCTATGGAGGGGAATTATGGCAAGCTATTGCTCCAGAGTTCAAGAAAAGAAGTGGAATAAAGTGAATTGACACAGTAAAATAAGCAGAATGTTGCCTATCTACACTGTCTAGCCAAAAAAAAAGTTGCCGTTACACCAGTCATATGCATTGTGCCCACTGTACAAGCCTCTGGAGGCAGTGTTATGATCCGGGGTTGCTTCAATTGGTCAGGTCTAGGCTCAGCAACATTATGCAGCGATAAAATTAAGTCAGAGTACCTGAATGCACTGAATGACCAGGGCCGACCAGTTTTCCAAAAGCATCGTAAGGCTAAGACGTCGTAAAACCCTTCGTATGAAGCTTCTTGAACTTTGGGTGTGTTTCCCAAAAGCATTTTAATTTAAGACGCTCTTAGAAACGCTCGTAGATTAATGATTACTCCCATTAATGGGCATATTCCAGGACGACAAGGCCAAGATTCATCGGGCTCAAATTGTGAAAGAGTGGTTTAGGGAGCATGAGGAATCATTTTCACACATGAATTGGCCACCAGAGTCCTGACCTTAACCCCATTGAAAGTCTTTGGGATGTGCTGGAGAAGACTTTACGGAGTGGTTCGACTCTCCCGTCGCCAATACAAGATCTCGGCCAAACGTTAACGCAACTCTGGATGGAAATAAATGTTGTGACGTTGCATATGGTTGTCGAAACAATGCCACGACGAATGCGTGCCGTAATCAAAGCTAAAGGCGGACCAACGAAATATTAGAGTGTGCGCCTTTTCTTTTGGCCAGGCAGGGTATACTTTATTTTCCTCAGTGACGAACATTATTGGACGGCAGATGGCTACTCCGCCTCATAGGCTACAAATAGTAACTTTAATTTAGGCAACTGCATAGCTGGCTACGATAAACCTTTGTCATTGTTTTTAAGATAATGCAAATGCAATTCAGCCTCGGGCCAATCGCAACCCCTGTCGTGCTATATATTCTTGTATATATACGGCATGTTGTGGTTTATATCTTACATATTGGCACACAGTACTGGAGGATCCGAGAACCTACCAGACAGGCAACAAGCACGGAGTCACTGCTGTTCCTCTCTGCTGGTGAACGACACAGCTCGATGAGACGAGGGATGGCTAGCAAGGGGGTGAAAAAAGGTTTTTCTTATGTTTGGTAGAGCACAAATAATCCTCCGCACTACTGAACGTCATGTGCAGTATGTTTAAATGATGGTCGTGGAAATGGGAAGGTCAGGTTTTTTCATGTTAAGGCGTTTCACTCCAAATACTTCTATACTGTCCTACATCTTCCTCATCAACCTGCTGAAGTGAAGTAGTACTGTGGTGGAAGAGCACCTGGGAACCCCAAGTTGTTGGGTGAAGCATTAGGGGACATCCTTCCCTCTGGACCACACTAGAAATGCAGTACCCTAGCTCAGTGATGGGGGCAGTGCCCTAGCTCAGTGATGGGGGCACTGGGCTGTATGTGCAGTCCTTCAGGTGAGATGCTAAACTGAGGTCCTGTTTTTCTGTTCTCATTACAGGTCCCAAGTCACATTGCTAAAGAGAAGGTCAAAGTGCTAAAAAACTGTCTCTGTACAACTGGCTACTAAGTCAGCCAAAGCAGAGTGACAAGGCCATGGAGTGGGAGGACAGAGTCCTTGCATCATTCTGCAATTAAGGCTGTTTTTGTTCTTTTAACAATGCATTGCATGTTCCCAGTGTATTGTATGGTGTTCATTTTGTGAATTAATTACACATGAAGCTTAAATTAAACAAAAAAATGAATGCGTACTCTGCAGCTGGATGGCGGTTTGGGCAACGTCAGGGTCTCTGCTCAGACGGGCCAGTGTAACAGCAGCTTTCTGTTGCACCCTCTCGCACGCAGCGCCCTCTGATGGACTGGAGGAGGAAGGCTTCTCACCCAGGAACAACAGAAGCCGCTCAATCCCTGAGGAAAAGGCACATGGGAATATTTTGAGCAACTGAGACAGGGGGTGCGTCCCAATATTCTTCACTCCCCACCTCCACTCCTCTATGCAAAACTGCCTTTTGTTTCGAGTACAATTATTTGCATGTACAGTTTACAATTTACCTGACATTGCGGTTTGCGTCGAGACATTAATTAATACGTAACCATTCATACGTAATTAAGATGTAATCAGCAACATTAGATTCAAACGCAAAGATCCGTTTTTGGGGCACGGAGGAGAGGAGGTGGTAGTGGAGGAAAGGAGGGTGCATTTTTTGAGTATTGGGATGCACCACTAGTCACTGATACTAAACCATTTGCATAAAATGCAATGTCCAAAGGCAAAGCAAATAGTAATAAGCCAAACCTGCATTTTGTTTAAAGAAGAAATTATCAAAGAACTTAAACACGTTTCCAACAATCTTAATCAATCAAAAGATTGGCTGTAACAAAAACAAGCATACAAAATGGATCCCCTGCCCTCCGGAAGCAGTTGTGGGATGGGCTCCTTCTGTTTTATTGAGCTAAAGGGAGAAGCGAAAAGGGAACAAGTGCACTTCCATTTTTTTCCACATTCGGAAGATAATGCCTTATGTATCTTTGCTATTTTCTACTGATAAAAATGTACATCAAATAGGTCTTCAAACTTGTTTTCTTTCATATATTTCACTGTGGTACTTAGATAAACATGATTTCCCATCCTTCTAAAGAAAATAAAATGTCATTGGTTTCTCCCCAAAGAATGCAACAGAGGCGGTGAGCCACACTGTTCCCTTACTTGGGCCACTGTGTAACCAAAATACACAGCCTTTGTCATCTGAATCTCGTTGCTGTTCTACTTACGCTCAGTCAGGGAGAGACATGCAACAGGCATCTAATCAGAAAAGTATCACTGGGAATTTTGCTCACCCTCTACTTTGTCAAGGCTTTCCTTCAGTGTGGGAATTTTGCTTTGGCATGCGCTGCGACCCAAACACTCAGTGTCCTGCTTTCATACAGGTACAACACTTAAATTGAGAACTCAAGAATTCTCACTCCCTGCTGACATATAAATCATAAAATCCTTTATTTATATTAAACAAAATTTCTGCAGGTAAAATGAAATGGTGTACTCATTGGAGATGGGCATAAAAAAAGCTTGGAAAAAGCATGAAATTGTCTTGCATGGATTTCTGACATCATCTAGAGGTATAGGAGAGAACTGCAGGAGCAGTGCTGAGGTGTAGAGTCGGGGGGGGGTTACTTACCCTTCTCCTGGAGAACCTCGGAAATGGCCTGGTCAAGAACGGACATATTTGCCAGGATGGTTACAACCTTGAGAAACAAACAACAACAAAAACAGAGAGGGAGCAGTCAGGACTGAGCCCAGTCAGTGACGTGACATTTCTCACCAGAATACCTACACAGACAGGTCATGGGTACCAAGAGACACATGTTTTTAATTATGGAATTTATAGAGAGGAGCCCACTAAGATATCGAAAACTTTAAATAAAAAGTCATTATAATAAAAATCTTAAAACAAATGCTTCGTTATAATAATTGGACCTATGAAATCTATGAAACAAAAAACTTTGTTTCACAGGTAACAACATACACTGCTTACTGTATGTCAGGGCTACTCAACCGCAGGTCCTGAGGGCCGCAGTGTCTGCATGCATTTGCTCCAACTGTGCACTAAACTACCTTATTTCTCTAATGAGCTCACTTCCTGAATAAAAAAGGTAAAATGATGAGTGAAATCAGGTGGCATAGTGCATGGTTGGAGCAAAGACCTGCAGGCCACAGAGTTGAGTAGCGCTGCTGTGTGTGTGTGTGTGTGTGTGTGCATATGAAAAGCTATAGTTCCGCTAACTTCATTGATGATAACATAATGTAATAACATACAAGCAAGAAGAGCAAGACTAACCTAGGGAGAGTCCAAAGGCAAAAGTTGGAGTTTGGGTGAAATCTGACCTTTTAACAGCACATTGTAGTGTGAGTGGTCAGTTACCTGGTCCTTGGAGTAGGGCGTGTCCACTCTGCGGGGGTCATGGCAGGCCTGCAGGAGAATGTGCACGGCATTGAGCTGCAGCAGGATCTCACACGCCATGGTGTCAAAGAAGGTGATGTTAGCCAGAGCCGCAGAAGCTAGGAGAAACACCTCCCCCGAAGAAGCCTCTTCACAAAGCTCTGAAACACACAAGCGCACACGCACACACACACCCGGTGCAGCTAAGACACACAGTTCACACACATGGCTCTGAAACAGCTTGCACGTTTGCGTGCGAGTGAGTATTGGTGTACATGTGTCGCTGCATGCATGTTAGCGTGTATTTGTGTGCTTGTGAGGACCTGCGGCTACGGCAGCGTGCTCACTGATGAGCTGTGACGATGTCCTGAATATTAGCGTGTATTTGTGTGCTTGTGAGGACCTGCGGCTACGACGGCGTGCTCACTGATGAGCTGTGACGATGTCCTGCATGTTAGCATGTATTTGTGTGCTTGTGAGGACCTGCGGCTACGGCGGCGTGCTCACTGATGAGAGCTGTGACGATGTCCTGCATGCTCTCCAGGAAGCTGGCCAGGTGCTGTGTGCAGGTGTGGTGAGGGGAGGTGATCTGCGCCACCACTGCCGCGGCCTCAGCCCGCGCCGCCTCGGCGCTGCCCTCGTCTGTCAGGATATCCGCCAGACACAGGATCCCGTCCACCTGGGGGGTACATACCCAGACACATTCAGCATACGTCCTGGGTCAGATTCCCACCAAGAAACACGCCTAACCTAACCCTGGTCAGCCTGGGTCAGATTAATTTTACCCAGTGGGATTATCCCAGGTCGGTTGCCTCAGCCCCATAAACGCAGTACAGTTATTTTGGGTTGGTCCAGGTGAGACTCATTTTACCCAGAAAATAAAATGGGATTATCTTGGGTTTAACTGGATCTGATTCCTGCCAACCTGTAATTGTGACCCACCGTATGTCCATAATGTCAGGAAATGTGTTTTGGAGTAATTTACTTTTTTTAATCAAAGTCCAAGTTCAGATCTTTAAAATGGTAGATCATACACTGCAATCAGGAAAATAACAGGGAAGTTACGTCTTGTTGAATGGTGTTGAAAGTAAGTTCTGAGAAAAAGGCTGCTGAAGTTTTGGAACTTTTTCCTGCACATTTTCATTGAAAACCAGTAATAGGCCCGCATTTAGAAAAGCATAAGCTATGTAAAATGGCCACACATTAATAGTGTCAAGTAAATATATAAAAATAAATATTTATTTTAAATATTAATTAAATAAAACAATAATTTAAAAAAAATTCAGACGGTAAAACATTTCCCCCCAATAGCAGCACTTTGAACGCCTATAACCATGCGTAAGGATGATGGCTGTTCAAATAGGTAGCCTATGGAAAACTAGCCCAGAAAACTATTTCAAAAACAAAGTAACAGAAGCTCATACAGTGGAAGTTTTTTTCTATAACACATAAGTCGTCGCTATAATATTGGGATCGTAAAATAATTTATAGAAATAGAATTGTGAGTTTTAACACTTTCGGTACATTTAACGGTACATACATTGCGTGACCAGATTAGAAAATTTCACCGTAAAAAAATAAAAACAAAACCTAGATTTTTATGGATAATTACAACACTTGGTCGTCTGCCATCAAGCGTCCAATTAAATGCAAGTTAACACATGGGTTCCCCTTAGAACCCTTATTTAGATGCATTTTTTACATATTTACAGATCATGTTTGAGTTTAATTTCAATGAACTGTAGTTTATAGATCAAATATTGCGACTTCGTTAAAAAGCGGATTTTGATATACAGGCCGATTTTCATCGTATTTTGGTTCTGCTGAAAAGTCAGACAGCGCGACATCCGCCTTCCCTAACCATGGCGCGTCACAATTATGGTGAGACTATACCAGGTATTATGCAGCGGGATTGGCCGAGGTCAGATTCCCTCGGGCTAGAAAAGCAGTGAGATTTAGAAATGTTATAGTAAGGCTACATTATTGTGTGCATCAGGACCCAGGGGTACTCACAGGGTCCTGATACACACCTCTCATAACACCCCTATAACACGGGGACATTTTTAACGTTAGCGATGGGGAAAACACTCTCAGAGGCATGACTCACACATATGCTGCTCAATCCATGCCCCTCAACCCCTAACCCCCCCCCCCCCACCCCCCACACTTTGGCAGGTGGCCAGTGTCTTTAATTATCTGATGATATATTTAAGTAAGACAGCAGTGTAATCTAATAAAAGCCGTTAGGGCGGTGGAGAAACTGCTGGCTGTAGCGTTTTTATAATTAGTCACTCAAAGAAAGAAAAACTCTGGAACGGTGCCCTGCTCTTATTTTAATTCAGACTGCACATCTTTTATGATGTCAGAAGTGGGAGGGGGCAGAGACGGCAGTGAGTGACAGTGGCCCACAGAGTGGCACACAGAGTGGCACACAGAGTGGCACACAGAGCACACTGGCCCACAGAGTGCTCAGGTCATTTCCCCTCCCATTGTATCGCCTTTGGCTGCGTGCCACACAGCGCCCTCTGTTGGTGCAAAGCTGCCATTGCAGTGGAGACATGCTCGGGGCTTGTAACTCAATCTCACTGACTGCCATAAACAGGGCCCTGTGCCTTCACAAAGCCCCGCACTTACAAGCCACGATTAAATATTACAGATGATGTAATGGCTGTCTGGAGTGTAGAGACAGCTGCAAAAGTCAGTGTGGCTAGAAGCACAACACTGCAGAGTTCACCCATTACAGGATAAACACAAAAGTAGGTGGTGTTGACTTATTTTCACCACAGGGGAGCAGTGTTGCACAGACAAAGTTGCGCTGCCTTTTGGTATGAGTGCAGGCTTTTTATATGTGCGCTTCGGATGGAAGTTAAAGCAAACCAGGCGATTCAGACAAAGGGAGCCACATTTTTTTTATCCTTGATTTTCAAATGCTCTCGATTCCAAATGAGTATAATTGTAAGAATACTAATATTATTATAAGAATTATAGTATCTTTAATGAGCACACAAATTTATATTTTTCTATTTTTCCCTGTGCTATTCTCTCATCAAATTTCACTACAAAAATGAAAGCAAACACGATGTTAAAACTTTTACCCAGTATAACACCATTAGAGCCTCCCTTTAATATCCTTCAAATGTAATATGCACCCGTTTCTTCCCATTAGACCTTTCCAAAATATCCTTCAAACTTAACACACTAAACACCCTTTCCAATGTGTAGGCTATGTGGAAAGTGTGCTTTTGGGCGTGTGCCATGCTGAGCAATCTGCCCACAAGTGCAGTTTGCGGCGTGTTGCCCGACTCGATCACAAAACCCATAGTGACGCAGGGAACCCAATTTGATCGTCAGACCCACGGTGGCGTGCGCTAACCTGCCATCTCCCTCTCCTTTGGAAACAACATTGCACTTTTCAAAAATATTTATAAATTTTTTACACAAACTTCTGTCCTGTCCTCTTAAAGGAGCCACAGTCAGGGATAAGGTCTGTGCTCTCTTCAGCAACCACCCCCCCTCACTCAGGTACCTGGACGGAATTTAACTGCACTTCACATGGGGGTGCAGGGAGGGGGGAGGGGGGGGTGCCAGCCTCATCATTTACAGTCCTCAGTAAAGCCAACACACTTAATTTGGGTCCAATGTTTTAATTATACTTTAATCTGTAAAAAATAAACGCATGGGTTGTACCAAAACACATCTTTCCAGAGCTTTGGGGACCCTAATAAAAGGTAAATGGGGAAGACGGATTAAAGCTAAAATCCTGGTGCCAGGTGTCTTTCTCAAGGCTCAGTGATCCGAGTATGTCTTCGCTGCGCTGGCTGCCGGAACATTCCTCCTCTGAGACCCTGTGAATAAACAGACTCTACCTGTCGCTTTCACACCTGACAGACTCTGCCATCGTCGCCTTCACACCCCGACAGCTCTCCTGCTCCAAGCTGTGTGCTTTGTCAAACGGGGAACGAGGGCTGTTTTAAAAAATGGTAAATAATTTGCTTGTTTTTTTTCATTTAACCCAGCTTTTAGCATTATTGCACATGCCACAATCACCTTCACTAAAGGCCACACTAGTAATCTGACCGAGAACAGCACATCTCAAACTCTTTGTACATGTCAGCCAGCCAGCCTTCTTACGTTTCTAAACTTAAGCTTGGAAGGACCAGACCATACCAATCAATACAAGATAGAAAATGTAAAGGTTTCACATAAACACTTAAAATACTTAGTCCCTTCATTAGCTATTAGCTATAGTAGGTGGAAGTTAGATATAGGTGAATAGGTGGAAGGTAGCTACAGGTGGACAATCGCTACAGGTGAGTAGGTGGGCGTTAGATATAGGTAAATAGGTGGAAGGTAGCTACAGGTGGACAATAGCTATAGGTAAGTAGGTGGAAGTTAGCTATCAGCGATTACGCATTTATTATGTTCTAGATGGGCATAATAATGCGTAATCACCTATGCATTATGCATTCTTATGTTCTTAAGCACAATATGGAGTCCCTGGCTTAGCCCTTATTCCCTGTTTGTTTTTATTTAAATGCACCCTCCCTTTCCTGGGCAGTCAGGTCCCTCTGGTTTTTTACTGTAATATTTTACAGACAGCGAGACGAACACCAGGCGACCTACAAAAGCATTAGCATGTTAACTGCCTATTACTAGCACATCGCAGTTTTTAAAAATTATTACTGGAACAAGCTGCGTTTTATTTTAGTTGCGATAAATTATCTATCCTTTCTCTCACTTTTTCCAGACTTTTTCCAGTGCCAGAGATGCGCACCATTTGGCCACACCCCCTCTAAAGCCTTGCCAAAGAGGAGGAGCCACAAAGGCCCCAGATCACCATAGCAATACAGCATGGAGTCTTCACTCCCCAAAATTCTGTCCACTTAGCATTACATCTGAAACATTCTAATCTGATCCATTTTATGAATATTCATGAAGGGGGTGTGACCGAGGACAGTCAACATAGTGTAATACAGCGCTGGAAACTCTGGTTACCAACTAGACCCTCCCGTAGTTAGGAAGCAGAGAGGCAGGAAGTGGAAGTGAGGAACCCAGGAAGTGAGTACCAGGTGAGTTTTTAGAATCTGCAGGCACAGTATCTCAATCATTTAAACTGAAAACTCATGCCCTACACATTCAAGGACTGTGATGACTGAATATTAATTATCCTTAAATGATCACTGCATGTTCTTCTGAAGATGCAATAAAGCCGCTCTGAAATTAAACCTGTATGCAGAGCTTACTTACGTAATGCTACAACATACATCCTAAACACTGCCTCATCACACAAAATTATGCATATAGAAAAACAACATGTGTAAAAATTAGGCATATATTCCCAATACATTCACTGACTGTTATGAAAACAAACTTTAAAAAAAAATAAAACTCATGACCTTGGAAGGTAGATATCTGGTAGAAGATATCTTGCATTTATTATTATTATTATTTAATTGTTTTTTAATTTATGTAATTGAAGATTTGCTTATCTTACCATACATGTTTTTGTACACATATGATCTGTGCAGCAGTGTAGTATGTGATCTGGATGCATGACTTTAAAATATTACCAAACACAAAATAAATTGCCCTCTACAAGTCAGCAATTAGGAAAAGCTGCATTTCAGAGAATAAATTTAGATTTTGTACCGGACAGGCACTTAAGTAAAATAAGCCGATCAATATGTATTATCTACCCCAGGGAACCGCCTCTCTAGGGATCTTAATGTCTCCTACAAAAACCCTCTCCTGCAGAGATCTGTGTGTGAGCCAAAAAAAACAATGCTGCTCGAGTAAAACAGGCCCTCATCAAAAATGTCATACACAATGCTTTGGCTTGTATGGTGCAGGGATAGCAGAGATTTCCCCCCGTAGTCTCACGGATGAGAAGTTCTTCATTGTGAAAATAAACCCGGTGGCTGTGTAAACACAGTCGGTCTAATGGCCACACAAGCAGCAGCTGTTTCCCTGTTTGCTGTCTGGACTACACTGGACTGGACTGTCTCGCTGGACCACTACCCCAGTAAAACACACGTGTGCGTATCCACTGGAGAAAAGGCCAGGATTTGGGTGGGAGGGCAGTGGGGTAAGGGGGTTGTTGATGGAGAAAGGTGTGGACTGCATTACAGTTAGCTTAAGAGGGAGATTTATAACAAGGATATCAACCACATGGGACAAACCCCTCTGTCCTCCAGTCAAACACATCCCT
The DNA here is from genome assembly GCA_022702515.1 of Ilyophis sp. 1 JC-2022. Taxonomy (NCBI): domain Eukaryota; kingdom Metazoa; phylum Chordata; class Actinopteri; order Anguilliformes; family Synaphobranchidae; genus Ilyophis; species Ilyophis sp. 1 JC-2022. The sequence goes on from CM040399.1 coordinate 3,925,870, forward strand.
CCTCTACCTAAACTCCTCCCCCTTTCTACCTAAACCCCTCCTTCCTCCAGCCAAACCCCTCCCTTCGCCACCTAAACCCCCTGCCCCCCTCTCCAGCTAAACTTGTCCAGTCAAGCTTCTACCTGCTCCAGACATGCCCCTGGTCTCGTACCTTCTCCAGCTGCTTGATGCCCTCGTCCACACAGCAAACGGAGGCCACCGTCCTCAGAGCGTGAGCGTACAGGCAGCTGAAGCAGTCCTGCCTGCAGATCCTGAAAAGAGCCACTACCGCCCCCTCCTGGGGAGAGAGAGAGAGAGAGACATGCATGTGACATCACGGGTAACAGCCAAACTGAGTGACCCCCTTTCACCATACGCACATCTGACCAACTGCAGTCTCTGCAGACAGTAAAGGTTATGGAACAGTGTAGTGGCTAGAGCACTAGTCCTGAGGGTGCTGGGATTGAGGCCTAGATAAGCCTTGGTAGCAATAAGACTCCTCATTTCAATGACACCAGAGTAGCGTAATACTAAAGAAGCATCATGAGATTCCAAGATTTAGGGCAGTGGCCCCCCCCCCCCCCCCCCCCCCCCCCCCCCCCCCCCCCCCCCCCCTACGTAATATTTTATGTCGAAAATATTAACAAGTGTAACACAGTCATAATTCATATAAATCAGTCTTTTTCACCAGTGCCGTTTCCGATTCTCTCCCAGCAAAAAAACATTTTTGATCTTAAAATGTTTTAGTAATGATAATTAGAATAATAATGAGAGAACAAGACAAAAGAGGAGGAAGAGGAAGAAGAGGAAGAAGAGGAAGAAGAGGAGAAGGAGTAGGTGAAGATCATACTTAACGCTTCCCAACGCTTCGCATTTTCACGTTCTCTGTATAGAAACGTGACTGCAGATAAAACCGCGTTTACACGCAGCCTGGAGACTGATGGAATTACCCATTAACCAATTACCACCATTATCTTAATAAGCTCCATTTTGCATCTGACAGAGCTGGCTCACATTGATAATAAAGGCGGAGACTCGTCCGGCCACAGTCTTCAGTTTCCATCCCTCTGTACTGGTGACAGCAGAGCCAGTGACCACAAGACTGCTCTTATTCCGTCTCACACACAACACAACACTGCTCTTATTCTGTCTCTCACACACACAACACTGCTCTTATTCTGTCTCACTCACACACACACACACACACACCACTGCTCTTATTCTGCCTCACTCACTCACAACACTGCTATTATTCTGTTTCACACACACACACACACACACAACACTGCTATTATTCTGTTTCACACACACACACACACACACAACACTGCTCTTATTCTGTCTCACACACACACACAACACTGCTCTTATTCTGTCTCATACACACACAACACTGCTCTTATTCCGTCTCACACACAACACATCTTATTCTGTCTCACACACACACACACACCACTGCTCTTATTCTGTCTCTCACACACACAACACTGCTCTTATTCTGTCTCACTCACACACACAACACTGCTCTTATTCTGTCTCACACACACACAACACTGCTCTTATTCTGTCTCACTCACACACACAACACTGCTCTTATTCTGTCTCTCACACACACAACACTGCTCTTATTCTGTCTCACTCACACACAACACTGCTCTTATTCTGTCTCACACACACACAACACTGCTCTTATTCTGTCTCACACACACACAACACTGCTCTTATTCTGTCTCACTCACACACACAACACTGCTCTTATTCTGTCTCTCACACACAACACTGCTCTTATTCTGTCTCACACACACACAACACTGCTCTTATTCTGTCTCACACACACACAACACTGCTCTTATTCTGTCTCTCACACACAACACTGCTCTTATTCTGTCTCACACACACACAACACTGCTCTTATTCTGTCACACACACACAACACTGCTCTTATTCTGTCTCACACACACAACACTGCTCTTATTCTGTCTCTCACACACACACACACACAACACTGCTCTTATTCTGTCTCTCACACACACAACACTGCTCTTATTCTGTCTCACACACACACAACACTGCTCTTATTCTGTCTCACTCACACACACAACACTGCTCTTATTCTGTCTCTCTCACACACAACACTGCTCTTATTCTGTCTCACACACACACACACACAACACTGCTCTTATTCTGTCTCACACACACACAACACTGCTCTTATTCTGTCTCACACACACAGCACTGCTCTTATTCTGTCTCTCACACACACAACACTGCTCTTATTCTGTCTCTCACACACACAACACTGCTCTTATTCTGTCTCACACACACACAACACTGCTCTTATTCTGTCTTACTCACACACACAACACTGCTCTTATTCTGTCTCTCACACACACAACACTGCTCTTATTCTGTCTCACGCACACACACAACACTGCTCTTATTCTGTCTCTCACACACAACACTGCTCTTATTCTGTCTCTCACACTCACAACACTGCTCTTATTCTGTCTCACTCACACACACACACAACACTGCTCTTATTCTGTCTCTCACACACACAACACTGCTCTTATTCTGTCTCACTCACACACAACACTGCTCTTATTCTGTCTCACTCACTCACAACACTGCTCTTATTCCGTCTCACACACACACAACACATCTTATTCTGTCTCACACACACACACAACACTGCTCTTATTCTGTCTCTCACACACACAACACTGCTCTTATTCTGTCTCACTCACACACACACAACACTGCTCTTATTCTGTCTCTCACACACAACACTGCTCTTATTCTGTCTCACTCACACACACAACACTGCTCTTATTCTGTCTCTCACACACACAACACTGCTCTTATTCTGTCTCACTCACACACACACAACACTGCTCTTATTCTGTCTCTCACACACACAACACTGCTCTTATTCTGTCTCTCACACACACAACACTGCTCTTATTCTGTCTCACACACACACAACACTGCTCTTATTCTGTATCACACACAACACTGCTCTTATTCTGTCTCTCACA
>CM040399.1:3931386-3933886 GCA_022702515.1 Ilyophis sp. 1 JC-2022
ACACACAAACAATCACACACACACAATCACGCGCGCACACACACACACACACACACACACACACACACACACACACACACACACACACACACACACACTCACACACACACACACACACACACACACACACACACACACACACGCACACAATCACGCGCACACACACACACACACAGCTGTTCCCTTGGGTGTCATACTTCCACTTCATTAGAACCGCCCAAGCAATCTCTAACACAAATAAATGAATATGCAAACGCTAAATGGAAACTCAGAGAAATGTGGTCAGCCATGGAGCAATGCCTTTTTGCATGATTCACTGAACACTAATGTTACATTGGACAGATATGAAGTCAAATTTCTCTAAAAAATTGCTTATCTTAATTATTATTTATTTTTTTACCAAGCCCAAGTATCGTGATTAAAACAAATAATAGAAAAAGTAGAATAGTAGAAAACAGTGCTTTTTTGCTTCCTTCAGGTAAAATTGATCCTTTTGTGAGCATCTTCTGGTATTTTCTCCTAAATTAATAATTCATGGGAAAGTCTACTTTCATTAGCCTGATGTGCTGTCCGGAATGTTTGACATCAGTTCTATTAGACAGATCAGTTTAAATCATTTTCATTCACATTTTTAAAATAGTAAATTAAATAACGTGTGTGTGACCCAAAGTATTAGTAGACAACAATCATCAAGAAATAGCTTTCAATCCTACGTATATTTAAGAAATTGTGTTTTCTCCTGCAAAAACACCTTCCACCGACCACCTCTATTTGTAATTCCAGGATACGGCATTGTTTACCAGGCAGCAGTGGCAGCGAATGAAGGTGGGAATGCTGGGAAATTTTACATCGGTGCCTATAGAGTGCGGGCAGTAATAACTGTAAATCCTGCCTCGTAGAAAAGCGGGCCCAACTGATTGGTTTAAAGTGTGTTGTTTTTTCTTTTCTTATTACTGACAGATGGCTCCAGTCAACCAGCATGGACCTCAAAGCATTTAGGATGACTGTCGTCTTTTAACTTAAATACCAAAGTAGTCTGGTGAAATCCGGCCTGACTATGCCGTTAAAATCCACCGGAATCACTCAACGGTTTCTCACTTCCCAAAAGCCGTTCTTCAAAGCCACAGCACTCATCATATACAAATGAAATTATTTATCGATTCAAAAAATATGTTCAAAATGCGTGCCTCTTCCATGTGGGAGAAAAATATCATCTGCACATCCCCCCCAACGTTCACACACAAAGTCAAAAACACACACAATAATCACATTCTGTGCGAAGGGGAATTGACTGGCCATGGTAAATGTCACACCAAACATATGGATCCATTAAAACATTCCCATGCAACTTTCATGTTTCTTACGTTTAACACCATATATGTGACAGCTGTAACTGTTTGTAGGATTTCAATCATTGTGATTGTATGCTGTATTTATTATATTGCTGTAACTGTTATTTTCACATGCCCCCTTTTTTTAACTGTCCTGCTGGCCCTCTCACCAGGCCACCCTCGCAAAAAAAGGTTTTTAACCTCAAGACTCTTGCCTGATTAAATAATGGTTCATAAATAAATAAATAAATAAACTTGCGACGCTTCCAGTGGAGTTTAATGAGCATAATTATGAAGTGAATAATAATAAAATCTTTTTTTCTGAGGTCTGTAGAGGAGTACCTCTTGTGTTCTCTCTTCAACAGGAGTTTGCAATCTAACTAAAGTAGATCTCATTTCAACTTGCTCTCTATTCAGCCGAATGTTCAGAACCACACTGAACCTGCAATCATACACTCTCTAAATCTATCGCTCTCATTCTCTATAACACCGTGTACCTGCCACAAGTACCAAGTGTCTCACTTACATAAAATACTCAGAATAATTGAAGGGGGAAAAAAAACTCATTTTTCACCAATAAATCCCATAGTCTTGATATTTTTTCAAGGCTCAATAGGAATCGATTTGTGAGAAGCTTTTGGATTTACTATTTGCCACAGAAAACTGTTAAAAAAACGTTGCTTTCATTAACTCACACACTGAACACAGGAGAACCCCCCCAATATTCGTCTTTACGAACATAGAAAATATGTCAATCAGCAAGGTTTCCAACAGCTGTTTAAGTATAAAATATACAATTCATAATCTTTGATATCAAAGATCTTTTATTATTTATTTATTTATTTTTTAAATAAGCACTCAAGTTGTAGTAAAAAAGGGGTGTCCATCCCTGGTCCTGGAGACTCACAGGGTTGATTGCAGCATGCTTACCTGGTGTTAACTCCGGCATTAAAACTGGAACAGCTCAATTCTAAACATTTCACGGATTTGGATAGATGTTCCAGTTGTAATGCAATTCTGTTGTCTAGGGGTGTAAACATGCTGCAATTGACCCACATGGTCTCTGCTGTGTTTAGTTGTTACTCAGCACTTAATTGATCAATTAAAGCAGGTGATTAGGTGTGTTCCTGTCAGAATATCCACCTGTACAACAGTGTTCCTGTAAGAAT